>VXBB01000838.1:287160-304891 GCA_013399915.1 Illadopsis cleaveri | reverse complement strand
GCTTCACCGCAGGCATAAATCTTATTTCGCTTAATGCCGGGCTGCAGCAGTGAAAGTGAGACCGTCACTGGAGTAGCGTGGCACACCTTGTTTTACTGCCCCCAGTCACCTTAATTTAGATAAATCTTGTGCCATAAAGTTCTTTTCATCCTCCTAAAGCGCGGGATTGAGTTATTCGAAAGGAAACTATATTTTATGCAAGTTTGTATTAATAAGAAGGTGGAATGGTCTGGACATAAAGCCGTAGCTCCGTGGTGTCAGGTCGGAGGGAGCCCCGGGGTAGTACCTGCTGCGGAACAGCCAGATCTGCTTCTCCTGCGGGAACTTAGGATGGAAGGGAGGGCAATTTCCACACCTCCAGTGCTCGGGGTAAGGGTGCGTAGCTGCTTTGCCCTCCCCTGGGCCGTGCAGTCCCGCGGTGCGAGGCGGCTCTCGCCGCCCGGGAGCCCCACCGGGACCGGGGCCGTGCCCGTGCGGAGACGCGGTGCGCTCCTCCATGCGGAGCCTCCCGGTAACCCGCTCGCAGCGGTTGGGCTCGGTTCCTTGCGCTCTCTTCCTTTCGCTGCAGCTGGCTGATTTTAATTAAGAAAATACCGCCGTCTGTTTTCTGTGTGTTTAAATTAGAAACATGTCTGGTGCCGACCGTACCGCTGCAAGAAGTACGGACGTGCCCGGCGCCGGTGCGGCTCCTCCGCGAGGAGAGGATCGGCTCCCTGCTTCCCTGCCTGCCACCGGGGCACTCTGCGCCCGGGGATGGTGGCACTGGCCCGGCAGCCCGCGGTGCCCGGTGCTGGCGGCGGTGTCAGGTGTCCCCGTCGGGAGGGAGACGAGCGCAGGGAAGGCTCCGAGGCGAGCAGCTTCCGAGGGGTGGGGGAGAGGGGGCAGGCTGCAACGAGGGCAGAGTCGCTGGCTCGCCAGGGCGCTGGCGCCGCCGCTCGCACGGTCTCTGGGTGTCCCGGGGATGGAGCGGGGCTCTCCGCCCCGGGGCGCGGGGAAGGGGCTGCGGGGCNGAGCTGCTCCCTCCCCGCGGCCGCCCGGGCCGCTCGGAGGCTCCGTAGGCGCGGGCGGCAGCGCCGGGCGGGCATGGCTGCGCTTCGCTTGCGCGGAGCTTCTCTGCGCGGCTCGGCCGGCCCGGCGGAGAAGCCAGGGTCCCACGCCTCGCCTCCCGCTGCCCTCCGGCAAAGGGAAGAGTTAGTTAGGGCTGGGGATCTCTTTCACACGCCGCGGTCAAAGCTCCCGAGGCGTACTCGCCGCCGGGCTGGCAGCGCTTTCCGCACCGGCGAGGGCTCTGCACAGCCGCCCTCCGAGCAGGGCTGGGCGGGAGGGCTCCGCGGAGTCTCGTTTCCAGCACGGAGCGCCCAGCCGAGGGGTTGCCGTGTCCTGGGCGCCGAGGAGATTGCTGGAGCCTTCAGGCGGCCCTGGCAATGGTGGGGGCACACGCGTTCCTTTTTTCAGGGTAAAAGCAGGCAGCAGGGGCGATTCTCTTCTCACCCCCCCGAAAAGACCTAATGATGTAGCGTTACCAGTGTTCAGATTTAAAACAATTCATTACCAATTTTCCTGCCTGAGGTTGAAGCCCTAGTAAATAATAAATCAGCTAAACAAAAGCTGACTTTAATTTATTGCCCCAACGCTAATTAGAAACATCATTTGAGCAATAAACTTAAACACTTCCAGCAAATAATGCACGTGAAACCCTTCTCTCCCGTGTCTGGGCGTTTGTGGCCGCACTGCATTAAGACCAACTTCATCTGTGGCGGAATTTGCTCTCGCCCGGATGAATAATTGAAAGGGGAACAGGATCCGAGGAGGCTATAATTGAAGAGCCCTTGTCACCTCTGCTTTTATGTATGTTAGTGTAGAAGTCCATCAGCAGCTCCTTGATGGTGTATAAAACGAAGTGGCATCCCCTCCAGCAGCAGGAGATACTGTATTCCATTAAAAAAGACCGTGTGCGTGTGTGTGCCGCAGAGAGGGAAACTCTCAGGGCTAAAAGCCACTTGAAGTCTTCAGACCGATTGATCTGTATTCTCTCGTTATAATCCGTCTCATCATACTTGAGTTAATGAGGCAGGGGCGGGGGTGATCTGATGGTCCTTGACAAATTCATTAGGGAGGCTGCGGGACATTTTATTTGACTGTTAAACATCGTGTTTGTTTGGTTTAAGCAGTGCCAACATCAGCATGCCGCTGCCTGGAGCTATAGTGTTTTGTTAGCGAGGGCTTCTGTAAAAAGATACCGGGAAGGGGACGCGGTGTGCAGTGTTTGCTCTTGCCTTGGCTCCTCCTGCCCCCTCCCGCTCGTACGGCACGGAGCTCGGGCGGGTGTAAATCCAGCCATGCAGGCAAGGGATGTGCCACCGTGTTTTCTTCACACTCAGGACGGCAAAGTAGCAGCGAAGGGCTGCCATTAAGACCCTTTTTTTTTTTTTCCCCCCCTCTTCCAGAGAACGCTATGTATTTGTGTTAACCGCTAAAACAACAGAAGAAAAAAAGTTGGAAAGCAGCTCAGAGTTTTAGCAATAAGCTTGTGAGTTTCTTGCAGCATTGTGATATAGCATACTTTCGTTTGATTGCCTAACCAGCTTATCAACGTGGCATATGTTAAATATTTCAGAATCTTTTAATCATGACTATTTTAAAATTTCTGTACCATGCTACTGATATAAGGTGTAATTTTTAGGGTAAATCGAAGTTTAATCAAAGTGACTTAAGGCTATTAAAGGATTTCTGCCAAGTCTGTCCTTTTTCTCTCCCTTGCTGAGAGGCTGAGGGAAAAGTGAATTCAGGAGCAGGTGCTCTCAAAAGGGCTGAGAAGTATTTTTAAGAATAGCATATGAAATATGTATGTGTTTGTATATGCTTTGTTCATGGCAGCTTTGCAGATGAGACCCTGCTAGCGTTCCATTATTTTCTAGTTGTTGGTTTCCTCTCTGTCCTTTCATTTAATGGAAAAACTTTTGCAGAAAACAGAATAATTAATCTGCTTGTGGAACCTAGCATTGTGTTATTTTTTCCTGGAGATCAGTCTTCAAACAATCTCAGCTTTAAGTGCTTTGTAGGACTCTGCTTCCATTTATAGAAGAACTGTATGGGAAAAGAGCTAGTGCCCTTTGCCTGTCATTTTCATACATTCCTGCACTGCTGATGAAGCTTGAACTGCTGCAGGGAATGTATGGATTTGAAAAGAAATGATTCAGTAATGCACGTTGTGTTTCTCCACAGCAGAACGGGGTTAATAGTTACAGCCAATGCTGTGCTGGGTTTGAGGGGTAAAATTCCTTTTGCATTTGATGGTGTGCAGAGTGTACCTCTTTTTTGGGAGTCATGGCTTGGCTGTAGTATCTGCTGCTCCGTTCTAAGGTCTGTGTATATGAAGTTAGCTGATGGCACACACTGGAGGAGAAAGGATGATTTTATTTTTACAAATGTCATTAATGTATCTTATCAGCCTAAAGTGTTGTATAAGTCTTGTACCTTTTTTTTTTCTCCTGTGAAGATTGAGTGGTATGGAAATTAAAGAATTTATACATCTTTATAAAGAATTTATACATTTCTAAGTCTCTTCTAGCTTTCATTTCTTCAGCGGGAAAGGGGTTGGTTACAGCAACTCCTTAAAGTAGCTTTTTTCTGCATTCCTGTTGGGTCTTAAATGTGAATGTGTTCATAATCTGGTGTTTAACCATAAGCAATCTGCTGCTGAGAGACTTTCTGTAATGCTTTGAACATTGTATTAAAGGTATCATCTCTCTTTTCTCATGGTGACTAATGGTGACTTCTTTAGCTGCAGACTGGTTTGAGTGCTAAATACTGTTTTGTAAGTTTATCTTTAATAAGTTGTCAATGATGGAAAATCAGACATGTACTAAAAAGGAACAATTCCAGTGCTTTTGGAAAATTTTCTTCTTGTTAAAACTTCATGTGGGCCTTTTGTTTGGATGCAGTTGGGGTGGGTGCGTGCTGTTTCATCCATTAGAAATAACCAAATTCATGTGTGTTGGCTGATCTTTATAATAACTGATTAATTATATTAACAACATCACTTTTAAGGAGTGAAAGCATGTAACATGCCAGGATTTTCTCAGCTTCACCTCCAATTGAATGTATTAACACTTATGTGCTTGAGAAAAAAATATGAGATAGGCTACAGAGATAATGTCTGGTTCTCAAAAATACTGTGAGGCTGAAGCAGTGCTTCTTTTAAAAGTACGAAAAATACAAAGATGTTGTATATATAAAATCAAAGTTTTGGAAATAAAAAAAAGGTTAGTTTGCAGACTTTTGGCTTTTTTTGTCAGTAGCTGCACATGATTGCTCTGTTTATTGCCTTAGATGTTGACGTCTCTGTGCATACATGTAATGATGCCAACAAACAATAGCCTGTGTGGTTTTACAGGTGAGACAGCTATTTTAGAGATAAAAATCTTCATGCAGCCTTGTCAAGACAAAGCATATGTATAAGTTAACCTAAAATTGTCTGAGTTACACTCTTTTAAAATGGCAGTTTCTAGATCCAGAGGCAAAAGCTCCTCGTTTATAAGCTTATGCTTAAAAAAATGCTTTCTCGAGTACAACATATTGCAGTGTGAAATCCTCTGCTCCTCGCCAGTCACTGTACAGGTTATATCCTTTCAGTGAGTTTCTGTGAGGGCAATTTATAAAGGGAAAGGCTGTTGTGGGAGGAGGGAATGGAGGGGGCTCAATCTTCTCAATAGCACTGGTGACCAGCACGGAATATCTCGAGTCTCTCTCTCGCTCTCCTCCCTGTATTTTGAGACGATTTTGTTTTGACTTTGGGTCTGATAGAAAAAACATGCAATTTTTATTTAATTTAAAAGAAGTCTTGTTTGAGCAGTCTTCTAACTGTTTCCTCATTCAAATTAAATGCACACAGAACCATCTATTTTTCTGTGCATTGTACTTCATAGTTTTGAATTTTTATCCTTTGAAAGTACTATGTGGACATAAAAGGAATAAACTACAACTTTTAAAACCATTGCAGGGGTTTTGTTGCTACTTCTAATGAGAGAATCAAATCATAGCTAATCCTATATCTTGCTGTGCATATCTTATTTCAGAACAACTTCTCCATGTTAATATGCTGTTCTCTTTTTAATTTTCTTATGAATTAGGTACAACTTGTGTGCAAAGTAGTTCAAGGTACCATCTCCTGCTGCTGGAAAGGGGAAACTGCATTGGCTCAAATAATGTATAGAAGCCATCTGCATAGCTTAATTGAAATAATATTTGGTGATCTAAGAGATGGAAATTGTGCCTTTTCTTTTTAACCATCTGAAATAAAACTAGGATGTAAACCAGCTGTCTTGGCCTATGGAAATCAAGGTTCTGCCAGTCTGTTTCTTTTCTTCATTTTCTACTTCTATCTTCCTTTATTATCTTTGTATCCCAAGGAGTCTTTCTTATTTTCCAACTGGTTTTGTCTGCAACAAGGGGCTGGGTTGGTGTGCTTAAATAGACTCTGGATAGAGTGAAAAATCTTTGATCTATGGCTATGACTGCTTCCAAATGATTTGCTTGCTGGGACTGGACACTGTCCATGCCCTTTCACTTCACTATCAGATAGGCACACAAAAAGGACTTGACATGCTACCAGATGCATAGTTAATCATTGCATTAGGTCTGTAAAGGGGACCATCCAGACTCAATTAGGTCTACCATTTTTAACTAGTGTTTGCTCTGTAGTTTGTTTGGAGTACAATATTAATTCTAACTGCCATTCTGTTTATCTGAAAGGGCTTTAACGCAGTTCTATGCTTTCATTTTTGAGGAGTCTTCTCTGCATTTGTGCTCTTTTGTGTCTATTTAGAATATTGTGTATTTGTTACAGTGTAACACATATTGCAGTGTAACGTATCTGAACCTTTAATGAAAAAAGTTTTTGTCGTTTGTAATTTGGCCATTTTTCCTCTTAATTCCAATTTCAAAAAGTGCCTTTGAAATAAATATATGAATAATTTGAAATAATGCAGCAGCTGACATATATTGAGGCAGCATTCAGAAGTAAAGCTTACAAGGGGATCTGGAGTTTTGGAACTGAGTTTTAAATGCTGAAAACCAAGTGGCAGCAATTTTCCTCTCATTTATTTACCAAGAGCTCATTCTTGTGTCTGGCACTGCACAGTTTTGTGTGAGAAGGATATTAAGGGTGCACAAGTTAAAAGGGTCCAGCTGTAGAGTAAAAAGCATTACTTAAATTATTATTCTGAATCTTGCCTGGGATTTCTAGGAGTAGTTTGTATATTTACATTAACAATTACTAACTGTATGTACCAAATAAAGTCCACTGAAAATTCCTAGCCTTCTCAGAGTTTCAAAAAATTAATATTGACTACAGTTTGTAGGTGTAGCCGGTCCTTTTATGGTATGAAGAAGCTTGAGTGTTCAAACTGTATAAATTCTTTGAATCACTCATGCTGTCTGCATTTTCCAGTAATGGAAAATTGTGTATGGCAGGCCCATGGAAG
The DNA here is from genome assembly GCA_013399915.1 of Illadopsis cleaveri. NCBI lineage: Eukaryota > Metazoa > Chordata > Aves > Passeriformes > Timaliidae > Illadopsis > Illadopsis cleaveri. The sequence continues at coordinate 298,406 of VXBB01000838.1, read as the reverse complement.
CAGGAGCATAAAAGGGCATAAAATAATTTTTGATTGAAAATTAATATACAAGAAAGGAACACTAATCAGAGACTTTAAAAGTATTTTCATTTGGTTTTAATATTTATTTACTTTGGAAGAAAGGAGGAACAAGGCATTAAGCTATTAACTTTTTAAAAACGTCTATATAAAGTTACAAAACCTGTTGTATTAAGCTTCAGATTATAGTTTAGCCTTTACTTTAGATCTGAGATTTCTTGCTTTAGTTTCTTGCTTTGCGGTTGTCAGTATCCTTTGGAGGAGGGCACATGCATTAAAATATAACATTTATCGTTTAGTTGTAGTCACAGGGATATTTAGAAGTTGCTAATGGACTTCCAAGATGCAGGATGTACAAGTGGATACTACTCAGAAGTGCCAGGGCTCTCTGGGGATTTTTAAATAATTTATGGCTACCTGCTGCTCCGAAATACAGGTGTGTGCCTGTGTATTTTCCATTAATGTTTCATATTGATGCACATAAATACTCAACGGAGAATAAACCTAATACAGGAGTCCTTCAGAGGTGCAGGCAGGTGGCTTTTCCCCATCCATCATCTGTCCTGGAGGTTCATTCTGACTGGCATCTGCATGCCAGCACGCCTCCAGAGGGGAATTGTTTGTGTACTTTGGGGGCTTCCAGAGTGCGAACTTGAAAGAAAGTGGGGCTTGAAATGTGCGGTCATTTGTGAATTTATGTTTTATCTCCCTTCACTTGAAAATTTATGAGGAGAGTGACTTAGGGTGCTTGCGTTGTGTGTTCCAGGGCTTGCCCCCACTGATAACACCCTTGTTGGCGTGAAAGTGCAATGCAAATTATGACAGTTACAACCTTCTGTTTTGTTTAACCTGTCAGTGGATTTCCTGGCTCAGTGCTGAGGGCAATGGCGTGTTCAGCTAGTTCCATATTCACCTAAACTTAAAAGGTCAGGTTTCTGCAGGCAAGCCTAGTCAAAGCCTAATTGATGAGGAGGGCAGGGGGACAGAATTTACTGTTCTGTTGGCTAGTTTCATATCGTTAGGTTGTCCTGAAAGCATCAGGCAGTCACAGCCCCTTTCATGTAAGTGCTGACCCTAGACAGGAGCTGACAATCAAAGGAGGCAGCCACAGGAACCGGTGCAAGTAGGCTATTGATTTTTCAGTTAGGTCTAAGTAGTTTGTAGTATGGGTAATGGGTGACAGAGGCAGGTATGTCATTATCAATGAGCTCCAGAACAGTAGCGACAGCCCCCGCTCATATTTCCTTCAGCACTGACAGTAGGCGTCCTGCACCGGTCAATAAATCGTCCAACCTTTTACTGACAAGTGACTTGGGGGTGGGGGCTGGGGGGAGTCAAGGAGCTAAACTTCCTGCACTTGAACTTGACATGGATGCAGAGGCAGCATCCCGACGTCGGCGTTCCTGGCTCCTCAGGCGAGGAGGAGCTGAGGAGAAGGCGGGGAATGGAACAATGGCAGCTCTGCGGCCACGGAAGGTTCACTTTGTTTTGTGCTCTCTAGAAAGGCAAAGATTTTCTTGAGTTCGAGTGAAATAGCTTAAAACACCAGCTTTCTGTATCAGCATGATCTGGTTCAGTAGTTAATTTAGGTTGCCATGGCAAGGCTTTGTTTTCACTTTAGTATTGCTCTGCATTTAATCAAGGTTATACTGCCATAGCAGTACAACAGTCACAGTCTGCCATTCAAAATCCGCTTTTAATTCCTAGTTTCCTCTTCTTAAATTTCATATCTGGAGACTATTTAAAGATATTGGAGGTTTCTTATAAATCCAAAGTGTTAGCAATACCGTTTCTGTTCTGACTACTATTCTGTTTTGGGTCAGTAGTGGAGGACCAATACTTTAGGAAGCTGAATAAAGTTTTTATGACTTGGATTTTACTAGCTGTGGTTTCTGAATTTAATAGAGGTAGATCCAGATTTTAGCTTTGCACTTAATTAAATTCTGAAAGATATTGGGAGAACATAAAAATTGTAATAAGTGGTGGTTTGTTGGTTTTTTTTAAGGTGTACCTGTGTGGAAAATCAGTTAAACGAACTCATGCATCTTAATCTGAATTTCATGAAGTTTTCTAATATTGTTACTTTATTTGAGGGATGTAAGTTATCTGCATTTTTTCAGAAGTTGGAATTCAGTCAGGTTTTATGCTGTGCACAGATGTTAACAAAATAGCATATGCTTATAATTAAAAAAATCTTTAGACAAATTGAAATAAAGCAGAAGAGTAAATGTTTTGAAAAACTTCCTTAAAATAACTCATTGCTATGGTATCTTGTTCAACAATGTTTGTAATGTTACACAGAGCAGGAATCTGAGACTGTGTGTGCTGAATGGCTGCAAAGTATCATCTGTGACTGAAACTTTCATCTGTCTGCAGCAGCTAAAGCTGTTTTCTTCGTGGCTGACTCTTTGACTGCAAGGGCAATGTTGACACAGACTCAAGAAGTGAGGTTGAAGTTTATCACTGGATTATGAAATCCTTTAATAAATATTTATATAAGCTAAAAACCTGAGTACCTGTATATTTGGAGCAGTTACGAAATTAATTAGTTGCAAAAATCTGTTTAGATATTACATTTACCTATTTGCTTGTTGAACAAAGCTTTGGAAGAGGGACTGGCTAGCTGTCTTCCAGAGGAAAAAATTTTCATTTAGCTGGATCAAAAGTGTGCCAGGTTGCTTGAACCCTTCTGTATTTAATGGGAGTTTTCTTCTGTTGTTTTCTTTATCCTGCAGGGCCCTTTTTTTTTTTTTTTTGTTAAACTAGGTAAAAAAGTACAGCCATGAAGTCTGAATCTTACCTTTTCTTATAAACATGTCCAACCTCCTTTACTGTATTTTTAGTGTTGCTGGCATGCTTTGTTATTGCAGAAATGTAAAAAGAAGCTGTAGAAAGGTGACAAATTAAATTTTCATGAAAGAACCCCCTAATCAGCAGTGACAGGGTAAGAGAAAGATGATTGCCACTTGGTCATTGTGGAGAGGCACTTAGACTCGGTGTCAGAGCTTCTGTTAATGATGACTAATGTCTTTCTTGGAGAAAACGCATGCTCAAACATGCCACAGTCCAGAAAAAGAATGGGGGGAATAGGCATATTAAGGAAAAAGGCTGTGAATCCTAAAACAAAAGCTTAGGTCTTCAGATGAAAAGGGTACAGTGTTTTAGCAATGTCAGAAGGCACGGCTGTGGAACTGCTCTTGTTGCACTCTTTAGGCAAAATAATAATAATAATATTTAAAAATGTATATAGACATACACTTTTGTGGTCCACGTAGTGTCTGCTGCTTTAATTGAAACCTGAGATGGTGATGACACGGATGTGCTGGTCAGAAATAAACAGTCACATTTACTCCTCTTCTGTTAACAAAGCTTGCTTTTCTAAGAGAACAAAAGCTGCTGCAATAGAACCTAAGCACAGCACTCTGTTCTGAATAAACCTTCCATAGTCAAACGTAAAATGACTCAAAAGACCTTTTTCAAATCTTCAGGCTTTGGCTTTTAGGTATATTGGCAAAAAAGAGGTGGCACGTGTCATTCCTTCAGCTTTTCCCAAAGTGAGACCTTTCAGAAGGGCATTTGCAATGCTTGTCATATTTTTTCATATACATCTTATTGGCCTGACAAGTCTAGAGGACCATGAGAAAACAGATGTCATTGCATTCAGACAACACTAATTACTCTGGGATTTTTGCAGCCTCAGTGCCTGCGTGTAGCTGTCGATTATGGCTGTTTATGTGGCCCATCATGGGTACACGATGCACATTCAGATGGTGCCACCAGCCTTTGTGTTCCCTATTATCACACAATAAGATGGAAAAATCAGCAACAAGCATCAAGGAAATGCCTTAATGGGAGACTTCTACATGCATTTTGCTAAAGATTGCATTCACAGTCCTTATTAGATATAAGTGTTTTAGCATCTGTTTGCTAACTGGAGTGGCTGTCAGTGTTCATCGTAGTTCTTTATGTTGCAGGCTTTCGTTTTCTGCAATTGCATAAACACTACCTGAAAAATGCTGATTGACCCAGCAGTTGTCAGAAATTTCCTGCCTCTAACCTTTGTGTCAAACAGAGATTTTTCAGTGTCACAGTTCACGTTAGAAACCAACGGCCTGATTTTATTCTCTCACAAACTGCGTTGTTGGTACTTCCTCGGTTAAATTTTCTTAGGGACTCTGTCATTTCAGAGTCTCTTCCTCCTCTGCAGCAAGAGCTGCTGCAGGATTTCTGATGCAAAGTTCAGGCAGTGGTCACGCCGTGGCCTCACTTCGTGCGTTAGCCTGAATTTCGGTGCGCGCTTTATAAGCAGAACAACCGATGTTAATCACAGATTGGAAAATGAAAGCTCCAATAATGTAACTTCACTTGCTGATGAAGCAGAAATAGAAGCAGCTTTATCAAAGATGTATGATGAGATAAAACTGCAGTCTCTGCTGTACAGTTATAGTAATTATGACTAATGAACCGTCCAGTCTGGATGAAATGGCATGCCCACAGGGACTGTGGCCAATCAGTTGTGACTTATGCAAGCTGAACAAAACATTGATGGTGTTCCAGATTCCCTGGAAGAACAGGAAGTGTGGTCTTTGTTTGGAACGTCAGCTTTGTCAAGTTCTTTTCAAGCGGTTCAGGAATAAACGGCATTAGTAAATAAAAGTCTTAAGGGTTAGGGTTTGTTGGGTTTTAAAATGGGCATAAAGAATTAAAGTTTGCCATGTCAGATATACCTGAATAAAACCCCCTGTGAGGATGGCACATATACTGCAAATATACTTCAAAGTTGTTCTGTCGTCTTGCTAATGTGAGTCATTGGAAGCACATGTTATATTGTAATATGCTGAGCACAATGAAAGCCAAAGACGCAAAACATGTGAATGTATGTATCTATTCAAATTTACTGTGGTAATTTGGGGTTTTAAAAAATTTGCTTGAGAGCTGATACTTTCATTTTAATTTTAAAGCACACTGGACTTTAAGCCAGCCGTAATTTGTAAGTGGGAGAAGACAGGTGTAGAACCTGAAAGGCAGTTTCTTGTAGTAAGAAGGTTAATTCACAGAGGCTACATATAATGGAGCTTCAGTAAGTTTTGACAAAGTATAGACTAGCAGAGTAGTAATTTTAAATCAGTTTATTTTTATGAAGACACTGTGTGTACCTGTGAAAAAAAAGAAGAAAAACCCCAAATTCTAAATACTGAGATGCAGATTATGCAGAGACTTCTGAATTTAATTGTATGGTAATAGCAGAGTACAAAAAATACTTTTCTAAACGTAATTTTGTACTAAATTGTTTAGGCCCAATCTGGAAGCAGTTGTGGATCAGCAAATGTTTGAAGGATTTGGGAGTGAAATGATCAATATGTTACAGATGTTAGTGATACATTACAATCAGTTTAGTGTTTTGACTGAACCCCTCCAGAAGGATACAAAGAAAAAAACAACACTTCAAAAATTAGTTGCAAATGAATGAATGTAAAAGTAAGAACCCTCCCTCCGCCCACTCATTCACCCCTTAAACCATTTGGAACAAAATTAAAGCATCATTTGACAAAAAGCGTATGTTAGGCTGTTGTGCTGTTTAACAATGGTTTGCCCATTCACACTAGAAATCTCAAATACTTTAACACTTCTGTTATTTCTATTTTGAAAGTGTACAGAAATATTTCAAGGGGCCTACTAAGAATCAGAATCCTTTTCTTTTGTCTCTTGCAACAAACCATATTGTGTCAAATATTGCAAATGTGAAAATACTGTATACAGTTCAGAGTATAATGTTAAGATACAGAATGCTGATAAGTAAATTCTGAAAACGACTGCATTTTGGCTCTGATAAATAATTAAGGGTAAGATCTTTTGGAGAGTGTGGCACACTTAAGTATGAATCTCTTCCACAATGTCATTTCAGAATCAATAGTGTGCAATGCATTATGTACATTATCTAATTTTACTGCACAGAAAGTTGCATTATGATCACTTTAATGTTTGTATCAGGCTTGTGCCAGTGAAGTCAGGACTGAAATTGTTAGATGATGTACAAATGTACAAAATTAATTCTCATTCTTCCAAAGAGTTATTATTTTAAAGTAATGGATTTAAATACATAATGATTATATATATGTGTGTGTGTGTATGTTGTAGTAATATTTGGAAGAAATTCTCATATGTATTAAGATGAACTTAAAACTTTCAGATTGTGTTTTTTAAGAGTGTACAGCTCTGTCATTTTGTTATGAAATCGCTGGTAAAATTCATACAAAATTATGCCAGCAAGGATCAGCTTTTTGTGTATTTGGGGCATCCGTTGCTATCACTTTGTTATCTTTTATAGATCTGAAGGCATTATTAGTGCTTCTGTGTAAAATACCACATGGAGTTGTAGCTACTTGGAACTTGTATAAATGATGCAAATAAGAATTGAGGAGCTTAAGATCTCAAGGACTGAATTTTATCTTCCTGTTGCTGTGTGTATTTGTGTACGTATGTAAGATATCTTGTATGTTGTTATATTTGGGAGACAGCTTTTTATGTGAGGGAGGCTGTCTTTGGGATTCCAGAATTAGAACCATTGCTGATTTTTCCCTTAGGCTTGCATGATAGAGTTGACTTGCTTATGACTGTAGGTATAAATCAGTCTTCTGATTCGGGAGACATACTGAGATAGGAAATTACTCTTCAGTGCAGCAAACTTAGAATTCAGTGTAAGTGAGAGCAGCTGGGTGGCTGCTTTAACTTTTGCTGGCTTTTGTAATGACTATTACAAAACAGAGTTGTTCTGACCAGCTTGTCCTACTTACCTCATCCATCCCCAAAATATCCCTGATTAGTCTTATGCTTGAGGCAGGTGGAGGAAAAGCTGGTGAAAGTGTGATTGTGTTGGCTTTGTCTAAGATTTTCCTGTATCCAGGTGTCTCCTGTTGCCCATTTAGGGAAGACTTGTCTTACTTGTGAAGTTCTGGCAATCAGAGGGAACCTTGAAAGGATTAAAGATCTGCCTCCTTTTACTCTAGGTCTGGCTTCTTATCTTACCTGTGCTGATCTAAATCCACAATAACTGGTTTAACTGATTTGTATGACACTGTTAGAAAAACAAAGGAGATCCTAGCAGAGTCAGGAAGAAACTATTTTCCTATTATGTCATTTTTGAGATTTTTTTTGTTCCTATTGTTGCTGCCCCTGGAATCAAAGTCAAAATTTCATAAAAAGGTATGTGAACTAGTGGTATTAAGAAAAAAAATAGAGTCAAGTTAATGAATTTTTTTTTCGACTCATTGTCTCTAAGTATGAATCATCTATCACTTTTGGAGGCAATGATAATAAGAGAAAGCAATATTTCACAAGCCTTCAAAATGAAACTAAGTAGTCAAAACCGAGGCATTTTTGGAAGGGAAATGCTTGTTTTGTTTGAAAACATAAACTTTTCATTCTTCTTGAGAATGGATTTGAAACCTTTCCTTCACACTGCATTGGTTTGGTTAATAAAAAAACCAGTAATATTTGTCATGAGTAATTTCTACTTGAGTTGATATACAAAAATTGATATAAAATTCTGATAGTGAATGAAGATATATATATATAAATGGAAATTGAATTTCAGATTTTTTTACTTTCTCTAAACTTTAGCACTTGTATATTGTATGAAAGGTATTTGTTTTTCAAGGGCACCTGCCAAGCTACTTGCATATACTTTTCTGTTGTTTGTTGGAGTCTGGATTCCAGATATTTTTGTTGTTCTGCCTCCTAGCTATCATTATTTTAAAGCATCGTGTTTAACCTTAAAATTTTTTATTTCTCTTTCATGTGAAACAAAGGCTAAGATCCCATGTTCTCTGCTTGTAGGTGTTGCTTTGATTTTTTCAAGAATCCTAAACTAATAAAGTAAATATCACACCGGGTGTATAGTATTAATCTCTCAGAAGTTTGTCCTTTGCTAGAGAAAATAAATAATTAGAGATAGGTAACAGGTGAATGATGTGTAGGTGTAAATACTCTGTGGATTTAAGCATGCTGCATGGCAACTCTAGGTCTCTTTTGAGGTAGTCATGAAAACTTAAATTGTGTGCCTCATATATTTAAGGCCAGTGAGCCTATATGATTTTATTAATGTGCTATAAATCTTATATTCACGAGCAGTGTTTACTGCTGTGCAGTATATTTAAAAGAAAATTTATGCCTCACTGCAGAAGGAAGGTAGGCTGGTGAAAAAATGCAAGGGTGGATCTCAAACATTTATCCAAATCTGACAAGTATTTGCAAGGAATTTGCTCCTGTAAATTTCTGCTGGGAGCAAATGGTACTCATTCTAGGCTCAATTTTAATAAAATCCATAGATACTTATTTATGCACACACAAGTGGGGCACAGGCATGTCTTTTGTCATTGTCTAGACACAGGAACTTTGTGTGTGTTCACATATGGCACACTCTGGATCATAGGATGAGCTTTTAATTCTGTTTGAGAGCAGTCCGTTCTTCAATTCAGAGTAGTTCCTGAAAGACCTTACTGCAGACCCTGGACACTTTTCTGAAGGAATAGTGATGGTCTTTGTGAGGATGTCTTGGAAGTCTTTGGCCACATCATTCCCTTCCTATCCCATTTCTTCTGGACCCAGCAGCGTTCCCTAGGCAAAAACGCTGGATTGTTACACTAACGCAGTGTGGGAGTTAGGATGAACCACAGAAACTCAAGACAGGTCATTTTCCACAGAGAAGACTGATTTGATAATTTTTTGGTGGACTACTTGTGTCTCCCTTCATTATAATACCTAGGAAAACTCTTTCTGGTCTCTAGGGAATGGCAGGAAGTTGCTGCAGCTGTGATTGACTCCAGTAGGGAAGCTGCCTGCATGGAAGTTACTCGCCTAATGCTGTTGAAAGGGCAGTGATTATGTCACCAAGGAAGCATTTTTTATTTGTATGGGTGCATTGTAGGTTGCACAGAAAAATACAGTTAATGTACCATGCGTAACCTTCCATGCTCCTTAAGCTTGCACTTCCACCTTGCAGTGGTTAAAATATTAGTCAGCAATATAAAACAGGTATTCTCGATGCCTTAGGAGCTGTTTAAAGGTTTATTTTATTTTTTAATGCTCTTTACACTTTTCCATTCTTCAGAATTAAATATCAAGTTCTTATGCCATTTAAAAAGAAGACATATGTACCTCACTATGCAGTTTTCAATTGTGTGAGGCAACAAAAGCATTCCTCATGATGGAGAGGTGCACAGAGCAATTCAAGAAATGATTTTGAAATTTGTGAAAACTCTACACTTCGATATACTTTGTTGTCACTAAACTTACTCTTGTAGATACTCTGGTTATATAGTTAGTTTCTCAATGTGTAGCATTAGCAGTTAGAGAAATCTCTAATTATTACTGTATTTAATCTAAATAGGCTCAGTAATGGGAGATCTTCTGCAGCTTTTTAATAGAATATTGGGATTTTTTGGTCCTTACTGCAACCTTCAGAAACTCCTTAAAGAAAAAATATTTGTTTTGCTATGTCCTGTTTGAAAATTGCCATACCTGGTGAGGAAGAGATGAGTGGGACATACCAAGTCATTTGGAGTACCCTGTTTTGTTTGTGTGACATTATGTCTGGAGGTAGTAAAATTCAATATACAGCTTCATGCTCCCTCAGGTAGCTTGGAGCAAGTTTGGTGTGAGCTGCTGTGACCCTGCCCTCCCTGCTCTGACTGACATTGTTTAAGCTCTGCAGTGCGTGCAGTGTGGCTGTTTCCCTTGAAAAAAAGAATCCCCCCACCCTAACAGAGCCAGTTTTCAGCTGCTTGAGCTCCCTAAAATAATATTCTGTCTATCATTCCCTGGTATTTGTGCTAGTGGAAGAAATGTTTGGGGCAGCAGGGAGTGTGGGACTAAAGCAGCCGGGATTTATGTTTGCTTAAATAGCTGTGGAAGTGATGCTCTCAGCTTGCTTTTTGAAAGTGTTGCTCTCTTGTGCATCCTCTGGATTGTAGAAAGTGGTTCAGGTTTTTCACCTGGAATGGTAAANTATATATATATATAAATTAGCTGGTGTTACAAATGACAATGAGGATCTTTCATGTTTGGATGAAAACAAAATACTCTACCGTTTTGCTGCATTCATCTTAGTCTTTCTGAGTTATTAAAAGATTGTTCTTCTTCCTTTGACCCCTCTGACACAAGCTTTCAACCCCTGCAGCTTTTTGGACACGTGTTCTGTCACCCTTTGGATACTCTGAAGAACATGGAGGAGAATTGAGGCATGCGCTAATGTGCCCTAGTACCCTAGTTTACAGATTTATTATGCTCCTGGGAGAGCAATGCCTTGATGTATCCTATTATCTTGAAATCATCCTTAACTCAATCCAGGCTAGGATAAAACAGAAATAAAAACATTTGTTTACAACTTTCAGAATGGCAAATGCACTTAAGTACATTTATAAAAAAGTAGAGGTGAAGAAATAGAAGTGAAGATCCCTCTTGCACAGAGATTAAGTTAGGAAGATTCTCTCCCATGGATGCAGTCTCTCGGTTGAGTGTGACTTGAGGCACAGGGAATGCAGGAAAGGAATCATTGCTACATATATGCATGTGTCAGGGAATCATCTCCAGCGAGTCAGCTGGATCCATAGAAGGAAACCTGCAGATTGAAGAATGCCTTCCAGTGACCTGGAGTAACCAAGACGAATCTTTGGCATGCAGTAAAGTGGTGGGAAGCACATTTGGAGCCCCAGGATTCTTGAATGAGTTTCATAGCTGGATTCGGTGGACAACGGGCGCGATTCCTTTCAAGCGGGATTGCTGGTGCAGTATGGATGTTATACAGCAGGGGCAGAGTCCGTGTTTTCTGACAGCATATGTGAGATGACAGGGTGGCTAAAGAGCATGTGAGCTGCTGAAACAACAGTTCAGTGTGCTACCAGATGGTTCCTTTGGTATAAATGCGCAGGTTGAAAGCAAAGATGGTTTCCTACAGGGTACTGTACTTCGTTCTAGGTAAGAGGAAAGCATTTGATTGACCCCCAGGCATGTCTTTGGCATGAAGCCTGGTGAGTAAGAGTGATACATGGATTCATTGTATGAGCTTCAATGGCAAGAAACTTGCCTGTCACAGCCCAGAGGCTGTACTATGCCTACTTGGGTCCCTATTTAGTCTTATGAAATGTTGGCACTACATGAATGAGCATTTTCCTTGAGTATCCTCGTTGTCTTCATTCACAGTTAATAAAGCATGGGCTAGAGGGGGCATG
>VXBB01000838.1:274660-284660 GCA_013399915.1 Illadopsis cleaveri | reverse complement strand
ATTGTTCACCATTTGAATACTGTTTGTTATACATAAAGAAGCTAAAAGCAACACAGAGGCTCCAGTTGATTGAATATTCATGAAAATTGCTCAGATGAGTACCTCAATTTAAATTTGAGATGTTTGTGAATTAGTATATCGTAAGATAATATATAACCTATATGTTCATTAGTGTGTGTTTCTACAGAGAGAAACATAGGAATATATTTTATGTGAATATGTTCAAAATGCAAGGACATTTATAAAGTATGTAGTAAAATGCTAAGGACTCTTATTTATCCTCCTCTTAGAAGGCAAACAAAAACCCAAGGATAGCCACTTATCTTACTCAAAATGCATTAAAGATTAAGGAAGATTTGCAGAATATAGTATTGCATTCAAATTCTTCATATTGAAAAACAGGCTGGCTGTGCTTATACTTCAAAAATTAGAACAAATGAGAAAATCAAGTAATTAATTTTTAATGCTTTAATACTAAAATTATGATTTTGTCTCTGTAACTGTTTTGAAAAGAGGAATGTAATAGACTCAAATGTAAAGTAAAAAAGTGTGTAACTATGAAAAAAGAGGAAAAAATACATAGCATTCCAGGCATGGGAGGATTCTTGATGCTTCTTTAAATGCAAGGTCATAGCTCTAAGAATAAAAACATAAAGTTCTGAGCAGTGCATAGCATATCTTAAGAAGTGTTTTCCATTACTTTGTTAGAAATATCTAATTGCTTTAATTATATCCACGTCTTCTGATGATGTGAATAAATCCCTTACATGTTAGATATGTCCCCAACCCTGAAATGAACATTGATAGCAGTGATCTCATGTTACCTCATAACCATCCTTTCCTTAATTGTTTTAATTTTGCTCTGGTCACAAGTAGGAATGAGCTTTAGCACGACAGAAAGCAATTTTTGAAGAATGTAATTACAAATGTGATTAAGGTACCCTTGGGTAGCTAAAGCAGATCTGCAACTGAGTATTTGGCTAAGAATAACGTATTATTATCTTTAAATACAGGGAGGGATGAGAAAGACAGCAGAGGTGTTAGCTCACATCTTTGTGGGGATGGTACAGCATGGAAGTTTGCTCTGACTGAGTCCCTAGAAAAGGCAGACTGGGGCAGTAGGTCCAAAACCTGTTCAGAGGCTGCATGGAATAAATGGTGTGATGGAGCTCCATGTGCTTCTGACACAGAAAAGATGGCAAACCACATTTTGGGGTGAGATTTTGTGCTGAGACATTGAACAAATTCATGGTGATATTCCCCAGATAGAGAGGGCTGCCTGCTGGCAACAGATACAGGAGTTCAATGTGTAAACTCTGATAAGGCTGACATGTGATTTGTGTTACAGTTTGATTGTTAGTTGTATATAAAGCAGGAGCCTTCACAGATCTTTCACTGAGAGCCCTTAATTGGGAAAAGTAAACCCATGTCATTAAGAGTATATCCTTTAAGGAGAAGGAAGGTAACTTTTTTTAAATTAAGTATTTGCTTGATTTCGATGCTTTTGGTTTTGAATACTTTATTTTATTATTGTGGAATTAAGCCAACAGTCTCAATTGGTTTTGTCAGGAGACAAAAGTTTTTTTTCCAAGCATCACATGTACATCTCTCTTTTTTATTTTGTGCTTTTTCTCTAGTAGTTAAGTCTGTTGAAGACTAATTAGAATTAACTGCCTTCACAAAATCTGTCTACTGGGATGTGAAACCAAAATATTTGAATAGCTAGGATTTTGGTAATATTTGTAGCTTTTCAGCAAATTACAGTCATATCCATTTGCTGCAGGTAGAAAACTGACATGAAATTTGTTGTTAAAAAATGTAGCTTTGGACTTAAGAATGAAATCATGGATGCTCTCTACTTCTAGTATGAGGGAAGTTACCTATTTTGGGAGATGTAAGCATTTTGTGAAAGACATTGCAGAGCCACTTGGATTTTGCCATTTATATTCTTTTTGTCACTAAAGAACACATCTATCTTGGAATACACATTTTATTATATTAGAATCTGTCTTATTTGGGGTGTTTTTTATCCCAGAGATGTATAATCTTTGCAGTTGGATGATTCTTGGAAATTATTATTAAGTAGAACTAACCAGCTGAGTTGTTTCTTTTGCAGTGTGTTCCTATAGCTGGCAAAGAGCAACTGTGCTGGAAAACACCTGTGCAGTGGCAATGACAAGGTGTTTTCAGTGGCACAAAAACACACAGTGGTTCCTGAAACTGAGAGAAGGGTTCCACCACCCTATTACCATCAGTTGGATCTGACACAGAAAGAATTGATTTGAGGCTCTTTAGTCCTTCCTTCCAACATCCCGGGCTGTACTAAAAACGTTATGATCAGCAGCTCGGGGGAGGTGATTCTCCCTGTCTGCTCTGTCCCTGTGAAACCCCACCTGGAGTTCTGTGTCCAGGTGTGGAGTGCTCAGCACAGGAAGGATGTGAATCTTTGGGAGCAGGTCCAGAGGAGGGCTGTGACAATGATCAGAGAGATGGAGGAAAACACACTGAGATTTGGGTCTGTTCAGCCTGGAGAAGAGAATGTTCCAGGGACACTTTAGAGCAGCCTTCCTTCACCTAAAGGGGACTTAAAAAAAGAGGGAGAAAGAGACAATGAGGACCAATTTTAAATGATAAGAGGAAAGCTATAGATTAGATGCTCAAAAAAAATTCTTTACTCAGAGGATAGTGAGGCACTTGAACAGGCTGCCCAGAGAAGTTGTGGATGCCCATCCCTAGAGGTGTTCAAGGCAAGGCTGGATGGGGCCCTGAGCAAACTGATCTAGTGGGTGGCATCCCTGCCAACAGTGGGGTCGGAAGCAGGTGATCTTCAGAATTACAGAGTGTTTTAGGTTGGAAGGAACCTCCAAGATCACCAAATCCAATCTTTGACTGATCATCACTTCGTCAACTAGAGCATGGCACTGACTGCCATGTCCATAAAGGTGCTTTCCAACCCAAGGCATTCTGTGATTTATCTGAGGAGTCAAGGTAGGGAACTGACCTGACAGGAAATGACCTTTTCTTCCATGGATTTTTGCAAGGATGATTCCCTGAGCCAGCTACCTCTGGGCCTGTAGGATGGGCAGGAGAAAGAAGGCAGCAGGACCATACGATTTGGAGCAGGCCACGCCATTCTTGTGGCTGCCACCTGCTGTGGAGCCATAGCCATAAACTTCACCCATAGTCAAATGTTAGCTGCTGGATTAGGATTTTAATTGAGATCCTTTAAATGGGTTGAAAACTTAAATGGAGTGTGTTGTGCCAAGAATCACAAAAGTGGAGAGTTCAGCTCGTTCAGAGATAAATAACCTTGTTATCAAGAACAGTGTCCTTTGGAGAGAAAATGCCTGGTGTTAAAATAGAGTAATTTACATATATATATATATATATATAAAATTACTGTCAACTGCCACTGATTTCTACTGTTTCTGTTTTAATGTAATATTTTTGTGGGTTTTGTAACATGTACACATATGAATTTGTTGTTTCGGGAATGATCCTAATTACTCTTTTGGCAGTTTGACATCCTTCTGTATACATTGGATGCAACATCATTTATGCATTGTCTCTGGACTGCTTTTCAAACACAGATCCTAAAGCCAAGGATTCCTACTCCAGNCTGGATGGGGCCCTGAGCAAACTGATCTAGTGGGTGGCATCCCTGCCAACAATGGGGTTGGAAGCAGGTGATCTTCAGAATTACAGAGTGTTTTAGGTTGGAAGGAACCTCCAAGATCACCAAATCCAATCTTTGACTGATCATCACTTCGTCAACTAGAGCATGGCACTGACTGCCATGTCCATAAAGGTGCTTTCCAACCCAAGGCATTCTGTGATTTATCTGAGGAGTCAAGGTAGGGAACTGACCTGACAGGAAATGACCTTTTCTTCCATGGATTTTTGCAAGGATGATTCCCTGAGCCAGCTACCTCTGGGCCTGTAGGATGGGCAGGAGAAAGAAGGCAGCAGGACCATACGATTTGGAGCAGGCCACGCCATTCTTGTGGCTGCCACCTGCTGTGGAGCCATAGCCATAAACTTCACCCATAGTCAAATGTTAGCTGCTGGATTAGGATTTTAATTGAGATCCTTTAAATGGGTTGAAAACTTAAATGGAGTGTGTTGTGCCAAGAATCACAAAAGTGCAGAGTTCAGCCCGTTCAGAGATAAATAACCTTGTTATCAAGAACAGTGTCCTTTGGAGAGAAAATGCCTGGTGTTAAAATAGAGTAATTTACATATATATATATATATATATAAAATTACTGTCAACTGCCACTGATTTCTACTGTTTCTGTTTTAATGTAATATTTTTGTGGGTTTTGTAACATGTACACATATGAATTTGTTGTTTCGGGAATGATCCTAATTACTCTTTTGGCAGTTTGACATCCTTCTGTATACATTGGATGCAACATCATTTATGCATTGTCTCTGGACTGCTTTTCAAACACAGATCCTAAAGCCAAGGATTCCTACTCCAGACACTACAAGCTCACTGATATCTCAAATTGTGTCCTTATGCAGAAGTCAGTAATTTCTTCCAACTTAATGCTGAAATGTTAAAGCTGCTCTGTCCCATGTTTCTGGGCAAAAGTTGTGTCTTCTACCACTTCCCAACCCACTCTTTGTAGTGCTCACAGGATAATAATCTGATATTACCAGTATGACATTTCACCCTAGAGAAAGAAAAGGCATTCATGTGTAAATATTGAATTTTTACTATTTTAAATATTTGGGTCTGTGATAGCATCCAGAACTTCATTCCTGTAATCTTAGTGAAGGGCTGTATGATCTCTATGGCTGCAGGTGCACCAGTGCTATATAAAACTGCTTTAATTATGCCTACTGCATGTAAAAAGTTTTCTTTTATGTCTTTGTATCTCTTGCATTTAAGCAGCATGGTGCAGAGATGTTTTTTCTTCTCTGGAGAAAGTGTTCTGGACAGATAATATTTGGAAAGTAAGAGTTAATTTTTACTTTTTTAAAATCATGGCTTTTATTTTTTTTACTTTCAGATTTGTCATTTTAAAGTATTTTCAGGTCTAGTGTTCCAGTCCTTGGCCCTGCACTTTGAACCTAGACATGACTAGTTAGTACTGCTAGAAAAGTCTTACAGAAGCTCCGATTAAAGGATTTTGGTACAGTAATTAAAATACTAGTTAGGTTAATTTCTTTCTTTGGCCTGTGTTTGTTGCTTCTTAGCATTATGGAATTTGGAAATCATGAGATAAGCGTTATCATTCATCTAAAAACTGGAGCCAGATTTTTTTCTATTTGATTTTGAAGAGATTCTAGTGTTAATTTTCTGAACTGTTTGCAAAGCTGCATACTATTTTGATTTATTTTGTTTGGTTTATTTTACATTTATTGCCAAATGTCATGTTCATAAAATGCAAAATCCTACAGTGTAGTGTCTCTGGAAATTCTCTTGGCGTATCCCATCTAATTTACTTTAAACAACTCTATCTGATTGCCATTTTAAAAAAGAACTGAATAATTACTATCCTGAATTCCAACAACATGCACAGGTTTACTGGAGAGAGGAGTAGAAAAACCATATGTTTACATGACTTTGACAATAAATGGTCTCCCTATACAGTTTGCAAATAGCAATTATAATTTCATGTTAATAAGATGCAGGGAAATGTGCTGAAGGAACAGTGCTTTGCTGCTTTTGTCACAGTTTCATCAAACTGATTTTGTCAGCACTGGAGCATAACCCTTGCCACATCAACTTGAGTGCTCATTAGGCAGCCAATTTGTCTGAATCCTCATTAATTTGATTAACTCATTTACTTATGGATGATGACATGTTATGTGGTACAGGAATGGTGGTTAGAAACTGGAATCAAGACTCTCATTGACTTTGTTAGTATTCAGTTGTTCATTTGTTTCTGCGATAAACTGCTGCATTCGAGCGCTACAGCAACAGTAATTTACATTTTGCAGAAGTGTGGCATCAGCTGAAGGGCTGAACTTACATTGTGTAAACTTGCACCTCTGTCAGTCAACTGCAGACAGCAGGTTAGGAGCTTTGTAGGTTTATAGCCTGCTCCAATTCCTTATTTATTTCATTTGAGTGCTGGACTTTCTCATAAGAACCTAAACAGCTCTCTCGAACATCTGGTTTAATGTAAATTAAATAACAAAAGGGAAACAAGTGGAAAACATCCTCACTTAACACATTCGGAAGAGGGAGATGTTGTTAAGCCAGGATACTTGAAGCACTTTTCTGAAAGATAGCTTTCAGAAAAATGATCAAAATGGGAAAAAGAATAGCCAATACACTTTCGAAGATGAAAGAAGAAATTTGCAACACGAAACTAGCATCTATGGCAGTGAGTCAGACTAAAACCATTCCATCTCCTTCACCCCTGTGTTATTGCCCTTCTCCCTGCCCTAGGTGACTTTCTGTCTGAATATCTGTCGAACTCCAGCTTTACCCCATGGCCTCAGACATAGTCCTTGGAGAGAGGAGGGATTGGGGTTAGCAGTAGGAAGTGACTGGGGATGGATAAGATGAGGTGCAACGTTTGCAGGGCAGTCACCTGCAAAAATCTTGGTGAAACTGCAGGCTGAATGGAAGGTGGTAGAGCAGGAGAGAGGAAATGGTGCTGGAATTGTTTGGGAAATAAAGCAAACTTTTAATGGACAAGAGAGTTGGAAAGAAAGGCCATTGAGGCACTGTAAAAATGATTTTACAACTTACTGTAAGTTAACTAAAGCTGTGTTTGTGCTTTGCTTTAAAGTAAGGGATAGTTGTTACTTCATTTTTAAAAATCATTAGTGTGCATTTATATATATACTGTAACACTAACTATTGCAAGCTTTTTTGATAATAAAAAATACTCTTTCACCTGTTCAATCTTTCCAATCTTCTTGGCCTAAAGTTAGGATCGATGATGTTCTTAGGCTTCTTGTAAGGTTAATACTAAGTTAATAATAAGTTTCTGTAGAATTGAAATGAGACCAAGCATGGGAAAATACCCTGTAATCTGTAACAATTGCACAATATTTGTGGTTGTATTTGTTTATTTGGGTATGCAGTTTTACTGAGTCAGTCAGACCAGTCTTGTTTCATTGAGAAGGTGAACAACAAACTGCAGGAGATCTTGCATGGTTTCTGTAAAAGAGATTACTGTCCCTGAATTAAATAGAGCTAGAATTTCACCCACCTTTTTATTTTTTTTGGAGAAACAACTCCAAACACATCATATTTAGGAACTTCTTCATACTAGATGGGCTCTTTTAGAAATGTCATTTATTTTAGTTTACTAATATATGTCTGTATTTGGAATGATGGGGAGAGTTTACAGAAACAAGTTCTTTGGCTCTTATTTCAATTTTGTAGAATCATATCATAGAATATTTGCAAAGTGCATATGGAACACAGGTAATATTCAAATGGGAGTCTGGTGATCAGAGTTAAATTACTGGGCTCTAAATTTTTCTACATCCACCTCTTTTCCTTCTTCACTTGCTCTGACAGTTACAGACCGTTTCTCTAATAGGGCTTGCATTTGAAGATAAGCCTGCATGTAAACAAATTAACTTTTCTTAAATGGAGAGCCATTTCATGTGCAATAATATACCAATTCATAAACTATCAGAAGCATATTTTTAAAAAAAGAAAAAGATAAATGACCCATTGTATAACACTTACTATTAGGCAGACTAGATGTCCCTGTGTTCTGGGAGATAAGGCTCTTGTATTATTACACCCTAATAAAATGAGTTAATGTTTTAGTATCAGAGATAAAAGGACAGTTGGATATATTTAATAACCAAACTGAGAAACACTTAATTTTAGTTGTCTGTAGCAATATAACACAAATTCCCCTGTAAAACAAATTGCACTTTTGGAATATACTTTAATGTGCATTCGACAAAGGAGAAAATGAGGTGATTGAAGTTCAATTTGTAGCATGTTATTAACCATTTCCGCTTGACTAGATGCGTAAAAGGATAATGGATGAGGGTTTTATTATTGCCTTTCTGCTAAAATGAAGTGGTGTAAAAGATAAGGTGATGAGATTAATGAACATAAGGAAAAGGCGTAATCCATCAAACTCCAACAGGGTGATGAGATGACAGTACTTAAGATTTGCAAGGATACATGTTTTTAAAAGTGGATTTTATCAACACCGACATTTTGTTTGGGTGGAATGCTAAGAAGCAGATACTTGCCAATTTCAGTTATTTTTTGGTGGGTTGAATTACTACTGTATGTTTGAAGCTTCAACAATTAATTTAACAAATTGAAGTTGTTAAGTCTATAGTTAAATTTAAAATTCACATTAAAACTCCCTATATGGTTGTTAAAGGAGGATAAGCAAATACAACTTTTGTCAAGCAGGAAGGATATTTTATTGATCAGTTTATCAGTTCTTCACTGGTGCTCCTAGATGTGTCTGGATGAGTTATTTTTAGTCTGTACTGCTGCCTCAAGTTTTGCATCCTAGTCATTTCAGCATTTCAGTCACTGGTTTTCATGTGTTCAAGGAAGAGTGAGAAATGCTTTTTTTGCCCTGTAATAAGTTCTCAAACATGAAACTCCACAAGATTTCAACTTCCAACTCCTGAAATAGGAAATTGATTATCTTGTAGCGATAAATCTACTGAAGTTTCTGGCTGTAAATGTGTTCTTCTTTGTAGGGTGAGATATTTTATAGTGCAGATCTCAAATCTTCTTTACTCTAACACATATCTTAAAATTGTTACCCACTTGAATATCTATAATGCTAGCATGTTATAGGAAGAATTGATTACAAGTGTTTTACCTGTAAGTACTTCAGCTAGAGAAAACCTAAAGGTAGATCTTCTGCCGTAGAATTTATTTTTTTTTTTAAAGAAAGAACATTGAGTCCCACACCAAAAGTCACTTAAGAGCTGCAAATCCCACTGGAAAATCAATTTTTTCTAATGCCTTCTGTTTCCTGCTCCTTTAAAAAAAACCATATACCTTTTTCAAATGGTGGAGCTGACTAGAAAGGGAGCTGCTATCCAGTTAGGGTCTTTTCCCTACTTGAAAAAAGATTTGAGAAGGGCTCCCCCATCATTCTTTCAAATGTGGTAAATTTATTTGATAAAAGTTGCCTATTAAAAGGCTGCCTTAAGTTATTTTGCAAATGAAACATGCACGAGCAGGATAAATTGCTGTATTTTTACAAGGAACTTAATTCTTGGCAGCACCTAGGCCAGGATGGATAGGATATTGCTATGGGGTTAGGATTTTCTAAAGAGAAGGAGTTGAAAATACTTCTCCCTCTTGACTTCAGCATTTATGAAACACTGTTAGGTATTGGCTGGAAACTGGGGCTTTGTCAATACTCCCACATTAGACTTGGCTTTTTCTGGCTCTTAGGAAAACTTCCAGTTGTGCAAAACAGCATCGTGGGTTTGAAAGATCAATGCATAACACAGCCCAGATTAAAATTATTCACAAGAGCTGATACTTTCACATAGACTTACTGCCCTCTCTCCTCCTGTCATCTGCAGAATTCTTTGATAGACTTATTTTTTATTGGGCCCTCAGGAGTAGCAAGTTTTAGATTTAATACCCCAGGGGGAATGGCAAGGCAAATCATGTTGTTGGATCAATTGTTCAGCTTTCCCCAGACTGCTGTCTGTGTATCTGTTACACTTGAATCCCATTTTCAAGCCTTTCTTATCAATCATTTGGACTAGAAGTGCAGTTTAATTTTCTGTTGCATTTCTAAGCTGAAATAAGGGTTATGTTCTTGTTCTGTTACCCCAGAATCATAGATGTGGTTGTAGACCTCACATTAGCTGTGCCCCTGGCTTGCTTAATCTTGGAACAGGGTCTTTACTTGTAGGAATGCTTTAAAGCTGAATTTGTATTACTTTAGTTTAGCATATACTAAGACGAATATCAGCAGTTGTATAAAACCTCCTCTTCACATGGCTTTTTTTTTTTTTTTTTTTTAAAAACATGGAATAAGTGTTAATTGGATAAATTGTTTTTTTGGGGGATTTT
>VXBB01000838.1:132497-274355 GCA_013399915.1 Illadopsis cleaveri | reverse complement strand
GTGGGTTGAATTACTACTGTATGTTTGAAGCTTCAACAATTAATTTAACAAATTGAAGTTGTTAAGTCTATAGTTAAATTTAAAATTCACATTAAAACTCCCTATATGGTTGTTAAAGGAGGATAAGCAAATACAACTTTTGTCAAGCAGGAAGGATGTTTTCTTGATCAGTTTATCAGTTCTTCACTGGTGCTCCTAGATGTGTCTGGATGAGTTATTTTTAGTCTGTACTGCTGCCTCAAGTTTTGCATCCTAGTCATTTCAGCATTTCAGTCACTGGTTTTCATGTGTTCAAGGAAGAGTGAGAAATGCTTTTTTTGCCCTGTAATAAGTTCTCAAACATGAAACTCCACAAGATTTCAACTTCCAACTCCTGAAATAGGAAATTGATTATCTTGTAGCGATAAATCTACTGAAGTTTCTGGCTGTAAATGTGTTCTTCTTTGTAGGGTGAGATATTTTATAGTGCAGATCTCAAATCTTCTTTACTCTAACACATATCTTAAAATTGTTACCCACTTGAATATCTATAATGCTAGCATGTTATAGGAAGAATTGATTACAAGTGTTTTACCTGTAAGTACTTCAGCTAGAGAAAACCTAAAGGTAGATCTTCTGCCGTAGAATTTATTTTTTTTTTTAAAGAAAGAACATTGAGTCCCACACCAAAAGTCACTTAAGAGCTGCAAATCCCACTGGAAAATCAATTTTTTCTAATGCCTTCTGTTTCCTGCTCCTTTAAAAAAAACCATATACCTTTTTCAAATGGTGGAGCTGACTAGAAAGGGAGCTGCTATCCAGTTAGGGTCTTTTCCCTACTTGAAAAAAGATTTGAGAAGGGCTCCCCCATCATTCTTTCAAATGTGGTAAATTTATTTGATAAAAGTTGCCTATTAAAAGGCTGCCTTAAGTTATTTTGCAAATGAAACATGCACGAGCAGGATAAATTGCTGTATTTTTACAAGGAACTTAATTCTTGGCAGCACTTAGGCCAGGATGGATAGGATATTGCTATGGGGTTAGGATTTTCTAAAGAGAAGGAGTTGAAAATACTTCTCCCTCTTGACTTCAGCATTTATGAAACACTGTTAGGTATTGGCTGGAAACTGGGGCTTTGTCAATACTCCCACATTAGACTTGGCTTTTTCTGGCTCTTAGGAAAACTTCCAGTTGTGCAAAACAGCATTGTGGGTTTGAAAGATCAATGCATAACACAGCCCAGATTAAAATTATTCACAAGAGCTAATACTTTCACATAGACTTACTGCCCTCTCTCCTCCTGTCATCTGCAGAATTCTTCGATAGACTTATTTTTTATTGGGCCCTCAGGAGTAGCAAGTTTTAGATTTAATACCCCAGGGGGAATGGCAAGGCAAATCATGTTGTTGGATCAATTGTTCAGCTTTCCCCAGACTGCTGTCTGTGTATCTGTTACACTTGAATCCCATNGAATATCAGCAGTTTTATAAACCCTCCTCTTCCCATGGCTTTTTTTTTTTTTTTTCTTTAAAAACATGGAATAAGTGTTAATTGGATAAATTGTTTCTATGGGTGATCTTAAGGGATTGTCCCTTGCAGTCACAGGCCATAACAAAACCTTGGTCAGTGACTGATTTCAGTAGTTTCTTTCATCTGAGAAATTAATCTACTTTTACAGGAATATAAAACAAATGTAAGAATACAGATACCAAATATAGTATACTCATGTGGAACTTTGTTATAAAAAGAGCACATAGAAGACGTGTCCTTCAATAACTAAGAACCATTTCTCTATTTTGTTGTCATATCTGTATTCTGCTTTGGTTTACAGTAAATGAACTTGCAGTGAGTGGAGGAGGGCTTGAGCAGGGGAGGGTTTTATAGCAGTTCTGTGCTGTCTTCTTTCCCAGCTTCTGAGGGCAAGAGGGAAGATTTGTTCAGTATTTTATACAGTCCTGGGCATCCCAAATGAGGCAAACGTATGTCAGCCCCTGCAGCTGCCCCGCTTTACTGGAAGGGGATTTGGTTCCTGCAGCACTCGAGAGTCTCTGCAGCACAAAGGTGGCATTAAGCCATTTTTGCATCCACATCCCTTTGCAAGGAGCACCTTCTGTGCCACACCTCTCACAAAACACAGCTCAGAGTGTTCTAATGTGAACGGCTGGCTTGGCAGCTCTGGAGTCTGACTTTTCTCCTTGCCTTCGAGAGGCACATCTGTTCTTCTACGTATGGGCTTGCTTCCCATTAATGAGCTGATCAGATGCAGTCTTTCTTGATGACTGGTATTTGAGCTTCCTGCCAGATGTGTGGGGGAGTTTTTGTTTTTGTTTTGTTTCTGATGAAGGGATATGAAAATCATCTTACAGGTCACTGATTAAAAAAAAAAAATCCTTTTTTGGCATTGAAACTTATTTTTTCATTGCCCGTTTGCTTTCTGCTCCTCCTTCTGCAAGATCAGATGGAAACAGCAGACACTGGACAGCTGCCAGTGTTGCAGGTGTAGTGGTTCCTTCTTGGTTGTAGTTGCTGCTTCCCCTTGCACGTGTTCTAACTGGGGAGACCTTTGCTGGATACATAGAGAAGCAGCCCATGGGAGAAGTCATATCCTGACAGTGGTGAAATAGGCAGGTGCAGGGCACAGCAGTGAAAATCTGACATGACTATAATCATTTGCTGTTCCAAATACAAATTTGAAGAGACATTTACAGCAAACATGAGCCTTATTTTCCTAAAACAGAGGCTCCCCAGGCCAGTGATCACAGCACCAGCCTGACAGAGCTCAAGAAGTGTTTAGACAACACTCTCAGGCACAGAGTGTGACTCTTGGGGATATCCTGTGTTGGGCTGGGAATTGGACTTCAGTGATCCTTGTGAGTCTCTTCCAACTCAGGATATTCTATGATTCAAAAATAAAAAATAATAATAATAAAAAAATCAATGTCTAAATACCTTTAAGAGACAGCAAAACCGAGATGGGTCCTGCATTGTTTTCTGTGCCCTGCCTTTGAGATTCTTACATTTCACCATACATAGTAATACTGCTGTGAATATGAGCTGCTGTGAGTCTGGCAATTGTCCTAATTTTCGGACTCTGAATTTGTTAAAGATCAACCAATAGTCTGATTAAGACTATCCTCCAAGACTTTTCTGCACTAGGAATTTTATAATAGGAGAGGGATCAACCAGACTTTAAACTTAAAAAAACTTTAAAACCCCCCAAATCTACAATCTTTTTGTCATTATATATTAAAAAAAAAAAATCTCTGCTTGATTTCTTTTCACTATTTTTCTGGCACTTCCATCTTTGAACAGGGGAAAGCTTTTTAGGGCTTGTTTTGAAATCCTTTTTTTTTTTTTAGTTGCAGTAGCGTTACAACATCATGACATGGTTTTGAACCACTAGTCCTATGTTGTCTTACTTCTACTAGGAAACTTTCTGTATGATTTATATTTTCAAAATATGAATCATGGTCATACTTGTCACCTCAAAAACATACATTGATTTTTTTCTTCTTAATGGGAATACCAGATTCGAGGGAGTGTGCTAAAAACTTTTGAGGTTAAGATTTAAAAGAGTTTTTATTTTATAACCTCCTTTCCAATAATAAACCATTTCCATAATGAATTCAGTCTGAATTTGTATTTCCTTTTTTGTTAGCTCACAAGGAGATGGGAAGACAAATTAATTGATCAGTGAAAATTTGGAACATCTAAAGCTTCCTGTTCTTTGTCTTTTAGTTTTCTGCATTAATAAACTTGAAGGTGAGCTAACTAACAAGGTAGCAACAGTTGTGGTGATACAAAGTTATGCACTTAAGTAAGAGAATTATGAAGGACTTTTTTAAGCCATCTAGACACCTGCTTCTCAGCTGGATAGATAAAATGATGGCAAAGGGAGTTTTCCCACCTAGTTTTCCAAAATTCTGTCTCACACAGGGTAACAGTAATGGAATTCACCACTCCTCCATTCATTGCTACAAAGTCTTAATATTGACAATACTTTTTTCAGCATTTTTGATGCAAATTCCACTATTTAATATCATCAGCTTCTTTTGACAGCTTCTACACAGTGAAAAATCATTTCATGGAATTCTGCTCACTGGTGCTTAAGCTCTCTTCTTGAGCTTTTGCAGGTAATGTCATTTTTTCAATGTATACAAAATGAAATCAAAACAAGCTTTTTTGGTTTTTGCACGGTGTCTGTTTAACTGATGGAATTCATTGACACATGAAATCATGAAGTTTTATGATTTAATGCAGTCCACAAAGACTATGCTGAGTTATTTCTAAATGATTGAAAGATTCCTTGTTATGATTTGCTGTCTGTATCGTTTTACATGCCGGGTATATGAACTCTGTGTATGTATGAACTTCAGTGCTGTAGCCAATAGCATAAACAGGTAACCCTGGTAGAGGATAAAAGGTTGCCCATCTCCAGGTGCTGTAAACATCTGTATGAGCCTTTTGTATCTGCCACTTGAGGAGCAGATCCAACTAGCTCTTAAATCAGAATGTAACTAAATCAAGATATCAGTCTACTCCTACAAGAATCTGTGAATTCCTGCAATTCTCACTCCTTTTTATGCTAAATAAGCCTGCTGTCGTATTTTCCAAACACAAGTATTACTTTATGTCCTTACTCGTGCAGGGCTTGGACAGTCGCCCAAACCTGTATTAATTTTCTTCTTTTTGAACTCCCACTATCTGAGGCTGCCTAGTTTACCTTGCGTAACTGTCTTTAGCAATCTGATGTTCCTGTTCTTTGGGTTAATTAAAGGTTTTCTGATAGTGGTAATGAAGCCCTGCTCTCTAAAAGCCAGCAGTGTTAATCAAGAGGGAAAGAAAAATTATTTATGAGGCCCAGTTGAGGGGAATAAGAGAGTTGGAACTAAATTTGCTAATATTGTATGCAGATTTATTAGTCTGTGTGAGGTGTTTAGAACCACATATTCAAACCAGAGAAGTTGTGAAATACAGGCTCCTTCAGTAATTTTCTTTCCACTTAGATTGGGATAATCAGGAAGAAGGTTATCTGTAGTTAGTAGAAGACCACTTTCAGAAAATCTACATTGCGTGCTTTTTTCACACTGAAATATAGCTTAAGTGACGGCATAAAGGGAGAATATATAGTTGTGCATTCCTCTATTTTAATAATTTGGGAAGTATTTTTCTTGCCATCGTATAGGTACTGATCTGTGGTCTGTGACAGTTAGACTTTATTCTTATTATTCCTATTATTTCCAAGCACATGGTGTTTTTATTTGTTCATTGTGTAGAGAGAAATGATTTCAAAACTGAATAGATCTAGAAGCAAAACTAAATCCTAACAAAAGATTAAACTATTTACAGGTCTAGAGGCCTTAAGCTATTTGAGACTAATATAAACAGCATAATGTGAAATAGGATTTTCAGTTTGTGGTAAATCTGTCTGTCCCCAGCAGCTTCAGATAAAATAATTCTATCCTTCTTGAGCACATCAATTTGCTAGTCAGTGGTTCATGTATCAAAGAGCATTCTGTGAAAATATCAATATCATTGGTTAATATAAATGAAATTAATTTTTAAAGCTGGGCTAAAGGTTGACACCTGAAAAATTGCATTACTTTGCAGAAGAGAAATTTCTGTCTTCCAGTGAAATTTCAGGTCATAAGGGCAAGTAATTTTCACAATCTTCAATGGGAACCAGTGAAATATGAACTTCATTGTCACCTAGCCCCAAAGCGATAAGATAAAATGAGCTGATACATCATTTGCTGTGGTTTTATCATCTTCTTCAGTAATTGGAAGAGAAAACATAAGAGTCCTTTACCACCCCCCTCCCCAATCCCTTCACCACCCACACCCAGGCATAAGCCATTTTGCTCTGATCAATACAAAGGTCACTGAGTATTTATTTATTTATTTTTTTTATTTTTTAAAATGCCGGGTAAGACTGTCTAGTGGAACATTAAAGTAATGAATATGTTTAATTGAGTTTGTCACCCATGAAAATGCTGAACAGGAGTGTGTAACAGACTGTGCACGCTCACAGGGGGACTGGTTGGGGAGGCTGCTGCTGGTTGCCTGTGGATTTCAGTGGCTGATTTTGTAAATATCTGAGATTTAAAGTGAACATCTTATTTGTTGTTTCTTTGAGGAGTCAAAAATAAACCCATAAACAACTGTGATTTACTGAAGAGCATGTTGATATTTAAGATTATGAACAGTCTGATCTAATTCCCTGTTAATTCAGTTGTACTTAGATGTATTTAAACAAAGAGCAGAGTAAGACCCTTTCACTGTGAATCCTGCAGCCAGGAACCAAATAGTACCTGGACAGTAGAATCCAAGGATCCTCAGTTGCAAGGCTGAGGTTAAGGTAGAAATCCAGGTTTCTTGTGAACAGAGTGTCAGATTTTGTAGCCTCTGAGTGCAGTAATTTTGCCTTCCTGAGTAAAAATGACCCCAAATGACCTGGAATGCTGCTAGAATGTATTTATAAATTTTATCTCTCAACTGTAATCAAATTAGAATGTAAATTAAATGTTCTATATTTTTATTCAGTGCTTTGTTGGGTTTTTTTCCTTTCTCTTACATTGTAACTTGTTTAAAATTAAACAAATGTGCATCAGTTTTTTAAATAAGCTATTTAGCTTTTATTTTACTCATGGCAGTTAAGTTGGCTGGCATATTAAAGTAATATAATTATTCAATTACTGTTTCAGTTCTATAACCCATTTTCAGGCTTAATTACTTCTGGCCTATTCACATTTTCAGGATCAATAGTACTTTAAAATAAAATACACAGTATCTGATTGGCTTGCTTAACAGGTAAAGCAAAATGTTCATTTAGTCTTCAGTAAAATATTACTTTTCTAATTCAGGAGGCAGCTGTAGTGATGAGGTATTTTTTTAACTATTGCATGAAATCTTTTACAATAGACATTGTTTATGATCAACATTCAAGGGGAGTTTTGAAGTAAAGGTAGGATGGGGCATTTGTATTAAAAACTAAAATGACAGGATAGCTTCCAAGTAAATGAGCATTTCAGTGTTGGGAAATTAGCTGATACATGACTCTAAATCATGAGCACTTATTTATGTATGATCTTAATCTGTTGTCAGCACTGTGCTGAGTTTTCATGCAACTCTGATTTCAGAATCTCCTCCAAGTAGAATCTGAATCTGGCTGTTCTTGACTCACTAATTTCTTGGGGAGTTTCCTGCAGCTGTGCAGTGTCGGGGTCATCAGCGTGAACTGAGTACAGGTTTAGACCTTCATTTCTAATACTTGAAGTAAAAGGGACTTCATGCCAAGGGGAAAGTAATTTTGTATTTTTAGTTATATTGTCATGACGCCTGTTCATCTGGTGTTGCCAAAGTCTAATTACAGAACAGTTTGTCTGGTGAGATTTTTGGAACTGTAGAACTTTACGATTGCCTCATTTGTTTATGTGTTTTTAAATGAAGTGGTAAATGGTATAAATTGTATTTTCTCGTGTAAGCTGCTGTATCTTTTGAAACAAATTAAATGTGCAGTAGATTGAATTTCAGTCTGATATGTTGAATCAACTGAAATTCTGTAAATACTTTCTCATGTGGGGAAGGCAGTACTATTTCTGCAGATTAAATTAGAGATTACACTCTCATTAG
This sequence comes from Illadopsis cleaveri, assembly GCA_013399915.1. NCBI lineage: Eukaryota > Metazoa > Chordata > Aves > Passeriformes > Timaliidae > Illadopsis > Illadopsis cleaveri. Next base: position 266,744 of record VXBB01000838.1, on the reverse strand, counting down.
TCTCTGCTCTACAACTCGTTCCAAAACTGGTGGTGACAAAAGGCAGAAATGAGTTGGTTTTAGCCTCAAAATATCGTACGATAGTATGAAGAAGATAGTTGTTCTTAAATTCTGAAGTGGAGCTCTGTGTTTTGTGGCTTATGGGTGAAAACAGGCAAATGCAAAAATAGTTTTTGAAAGTTGTAATTCTGATGTCAGAAGTGATTAAAAAAAAATATTAAGAATTTTGTTTGCCAGAATAAAAATGCTGAATTTAATTTGAAGAAGGAGTCAGTTTCTGCAGCTAGGAGTTTCTAATAATATTTTCTGAGGAATAAAAGGTCGCACTGGATTTCCATGAGGAGCACTTAGCATTGCACATGAAAGAAACACATTTGTCTTCTGGAGCTTTCATCTGCTCTAGGTGAAGCGATGAGCAGGGGACAATGCTGCGGTTTCCACGGCAACTGGTTCACTGGCGGGCTGGACCTCTGTCTGTCTAGGGTGCTGTCAGTGTGCCTGGAGTTTCAGTGTCCCAAAGAAGGTCTGCTCCCACCTAATCCAGTTTTAATTGAACTCCAGAGGCTTTGAAGTGAGGCCGCAGAGCAGGCAGACCCTGCTCCAGCCCGGAATGAAGGCCTTGCTCAGCCCGGCCTCAGCTGCTTGTGGCTCCTGATCACTTTTGTTAATGAGTACTTCAGAGAATGCTTACAGCAGGGGCTGGTGGATTTTCTGTGCTGCGCTTCCAGTTCCCACTGTAAACCCGCTCTCAGTGAACTCAGGAGCTTCATGGTGGGTGCACAAGGCAAGCCACCTCTGCTGTTTTCAAGGTGGTGCTTCTCCTTAAAGTTTTGAGGAGGTTGAAGCGGCAAGCTCTGGGCCTCGCGCAGGATTCCCACTCTCATGGACAATGCTCACTTCACAGGGTAAAAGTAGTAATTATTTAGTGTGCGGGTTTTACTCACAGTATCCACACAAGTGTTCGAATTTGCCATGCACAGACAGATGGGGGCAAACAGGCTGTTGTGTTTTAGTTCTTACAGGAAAATGGAGGTTATTGCATTGCTGTCTGTTTCAAAAAAACCCAATCGTTGCAGTTAGAAGCTTCAATTTCAAGATCATAAGATGGACGAATACCAGCAAAAAGTACTAAGAGATTTCTGTGCACAAGCAGTGCAACTTTGTCTCCTTTGTTACCTCTTTTGATGTTGCATTCTTAGAGGATATTTATATGCATGTGACAAAAGCCAACTGCAGTGGCTCTGAATTCTGTACACAGAGTTATACAAATCTGCCAATTAGTGTGAATGGGTTATGGGTGTGCTATGGCAAGTGTCAGCGTGGCCCAAGCCTGTTAGTTCCCCAGTTCCAGAAATGTTTAGCTGCCAGTGACAATCTCTGGTCCTTTCATCACATTTCTAGAATTCTGTACTGGAATAATTATGTAGTTTTATTCCTTCTCTTTCTATGTGTATGTGTGTTTGCTGGGAGAGAAGCTGACTGTGCCACTTGTATTGAGGTGAAGATGAGGGATTAAGTAAAAAGAAAGAAGGTGTGAGAGATGATTTGCTTTGTATGTTCTGGTCTGTGCTATCAGCTTTTGGTTTGCCAGTCTTGTTTGCTTTTAATTCATAAAACTGGTATAATATTTTATGCTGTATTGTGTAGTGCTTTCATAATAGTGCATCTGCTCTCTGTGCTACAAAAATGTAGGCTTTATTTGTCAATATATGCTACATGCGAGGCAAAATCCTCCTTTGTTAAAAACCTGTAAACAAATGATTGGTTTCGTTAACAGTCTTTGTTATGTTAAGGACTTGAATTTCTTTTTTTTTTTTTTTTATACACAATATATTGCTCAAGTGAAATTGTGGTAAGAGTGATGTTAACAAGGTTTGCATTTGATTCTTCTTTTCTGTGATGGGTTTCTATTAAGTGCTTTTGTGTTTGGTAAAATTGACAAATCTCAGATTTTCCTTCTCCTATAATTTGTTAATCTGAGGTAGAGAAGTGTCCAGTCTCTCTGTTCCTTAACACTTACATAATTAAGCTTTGAAACGAAAAGGAAAAAGTGAAGCAACAAAGAAACAAAGTGGCTGAGGACTGAAAATGGGATTAGTTTGAATTGTGAAGGCAGACCAAGCATCTGTGTCTGTCAGATGGGATGACAGGAATTGTAACAAGTTACTTTGACAGCCGCTTACTCCATAGAGAGATTATGCTGAGTTCATTTGCAGGTTTGTGTTTAACCTTAGCTGACAAAATGATACTTAACCTCTTATACAGCCAACCTTTCCAGTTCCAGAATTAATGAATGCTGCCTGAACGATAAACCTAAGGAACATTTTATTTTCTTTAAAGACATTTTTCCTTGCTTATTTGTTACAGGCCTGTTATTACAACGTTGAACGGAGTGCAGATACATCTAATGCTGCTAGAAATACATTTCAGAATATGGTTTTGTGCTTTGCTGAAGTGCTGAACATTTAATAATGTTTTTGAAACTCTGAAACTGTTATGAAAAATAGACAAGAAAGGAAAAATTTACAGGACAATTTTTTTCCTTTTAATTGTCTGTAAAGGAAAAAATGCAAGCAAATGTTTAAAATATTTGACATGAGTAGTTGAATTCAGGAGTACAATAAATGCTTTAGAGATTCATAGCATGATTTGAAGTTTGAACATATTTTAATTTTGCTGCTGGTTTTGCATGTAATTGGTAGAATCCATGTTTGTGGGTCAAAGAGTTTCTCCTTTGCAAGGTATTACCTGTCCAGCTAACATATTTTAAACATCCTCTCTGTTTCTCCTAGATTCTGGCATACACAGAAGGACTCCATGGAAAATGGCTCTTCTCAGAGATTCGATCTATCTTTTCCCGACGTTACCTCTTGCAAAATACGGCTCTGGAGATCTTCATGGCAAATAGAGGTACAGGGAGATTGAAGAAATGAAAAGTGTGGATGTGGGGACATGCGCATTCTGTGTGCATGTTTAGTCTTGTCTGTTCTGACATGGATCTGCATAATAGAGGAAGGGCTTGGATTAAATGTATCACAATTTAAGTTAGTATTTTTTTGTAACTTAGTTTCTCCTTCCAGTTCTTTTTTCAATGATAAATTGGGAGGGATCAAGCATGAAAAGTCTTCATTATCAATGCCTCACTTTCATTTATACCCACGTGTTTATTTGGCATTCTCTGAGGACTCCTGCTCGAGACAGTCCAACCTCTGATCTGTTATGCATGAAGGACTTTTTGTGTCCCCTTGGAGGGTTGATAGTTGTTAGTTGTACACACCAAGAACAACGAAATGAAAGAATTTCACTACTGGATTAGACCAGCGACTGCTGTGCCTTCATGCTTTATTTCAAATGCAGAACATTGTTTTGGGAATGATACTGTCGAACAGAATATTAATCATATGCATAAAAATTTGTCGTACTTTCTGAAGTCATAAATGGCCACTGGTGATACCATAATTACATTGTTATTTAGATTTTTACTTGCTGTTTCATAAGTGTCATTCACATGTTCCAGACAAAATAGAAAGATAGTATTTTGAAGACTATTTCTAGAAAATATCTAGAAAGTAAATTAGTAAACGTGTGAACCAGTTAATACATACATTTTTAATTAGTTCTAGACAGTCATTCTGTGCATATAGGTTTAATTGCTATTCATAAAGGAAAACAAATGTAGGCCTTGTGAGATGTGCCACAGTGACAACTTCTGTTGAGATTCCTGTTAGTGATGTATAAAAGGAGGTCTGGAAATTAAAAGAATATATTTACAGTAACCTGAAGGAAACTTGTCTGATCTGTTGAACACCTGAGCTTAGGGTTGCATTGTATTGGTTGAGAAAGCCTAAAATGTGTAAAATCATGCTGTATTTCAACTCTTGTACTCACAGTGGGTGTCATGTTCAACTTCCCTGACCAAGCAACAGTGAAGAAAGTGGTTAACTGTCTGCCTCGGGTTGGTATTGGTACCATCTTTGGACTACCCCAGACCAGGTATTTTATAATTTGAGTTAATTTTATCTGTCAGTCCTAAGAGTTCTTCTTTTTTCATCAAACCAGCCCACATGGTTTGAAGCATTCACACCTACTGGTTTACAGAACATGCAGCAGGAAACCCTTAGGGAATATCTTGAATGTTGTTACTTTAGGTTTTTATTTTTAATAGATTTCTGTACATAGAAATGGGATTAAAATTGTTCGGGATGTTTTCTGTTGTGTTTTGTAGATTTTTTTTATGGAGTCCAGAAACAAAAAAATCTCTTGGGTTGCAATTATAGCCACTCTGTAAGAATATTAGGATTTCTACTTACAGAAACAAATTATGTGTGAAAAATATTAAATGTACGTTGAAGACACATTTGCTCAAAATTTCATACCCATTTGTACTGATCAATTTGTTTGCTACATAGTAGAGGTTATTAAAAAAAGAATCAGTTACAGTTTCCTTGATTTGTTCACCAGTACCTGTAAAGAATTGTTAACTAAAACTGCATATAGATTTTTTTTTTCCTCCCTAAGTGATGTGGGTTTGGTATTTACAGATGTTTTCATCATGAACAAAACAGTCTTGGGAATTTTATGATAAACTCTTCTCCGTTTGATTTATCACTCCAAGGAATGACTCTACAGTCTTCTTTCACAAACATTAGGAAATCTGGCATCAAATTCTGAAAGTTTGAGTTATTTATGACTAACTCCTCAACACTGCCCAGAATTTAAATCTCAAGAGGATGGTCTTCATAATGAAATTCTATCATCTTATCATTGTTTTCCTTTGTTCTTGAGGGATTTAAAAAATCCTCTCCTTAAAGATGACTTTATTCTTATGTGAAATTCTGAAAGTATTGTAATTTTCTTATTTAATGATATTCCATCTCTCTAAATCTCCAGTAACATATTTCTGTAATGCATCAAGCAGTCATGGAGCAGCTGAATTTGCACAGCTGCAAAGGTTTCTGTTGGAAATTTTTCAAATCTTGACATATCCAGCTGTCAGATGCTTTAATTCTTTTATTCTTATTAGATTATAAAACTTTAAAAATGAACTTCAAGTATCCAAGTGGCAGTTTGATCTCCAGAGAAATCTAGCATAGACCTGGTAGAAAGAATATGTACTACTGCCACTGAAAATCAGATATGTAAAAAAGGAAAACCCACCAGCTTTTCTCATTATTTTCTTTCCAATTTTCTTTGTTTTCAGACGCATTTCTTTGGCCAGTCCACGGCAGATCTTCAAAGCTTCCAATATGACCCAGCGGTGGCAACACCGAGAGATTTCCAACTTTGAATACTTGATGTTTCTAAACACTATTGCAGGTATTGCTAATTACTGTACATCCAAATTATTGTGATTACACAGAAAAGGAGCTAATGATGGCACAGTCTCAACAGTCATAGGGCACAACTAGGATTTTTTCTGTGTATATTTTTGTCCTGAAGGACTTCGAAAAATCCTCCTAAATTTAATTTATTTGTAATTATGTTTATGGTTATGTAAAACAAGAGAGGCATTCATAATGCTGTGCTGAGCTGCACTTAAAATCAGAATATCATGACTATTGTGGGGGGACAGGAACTATATATAGACTGTCAACTATTTAGGAAAGCCTCAGAAATAGGAACGTTTTTATCTTCAGTATTCTAAGTTTTAATTTTCATAAGTACCATCCTCCCTAAATATCATAGATGCAAGAAGTTCTCTGTGGGGCTGGGAAATCTCAGCCAGGGAGCGGGATACTCCTGGAGCCAGTAAATACCACTGTTACAGGATGCATGGTTGGTTTCAAAAAAGGGTGCAGTGCCTGGGTTACCAGTGCTGCTGTTTCAGGACACCATTAATCCCGACCCACCCCTAATTTGTATCCACTTATTTTTGTCCTAACCACTCATTCTGTAAATGCTAAGCTATATTTTGTTTGACCCATTTACCCCATCAGCTTCTAACCAGCTGGGCTTCAGTGTACTAAGTGGAGGCAGACTGTTGTGTCTCATGACGTCCCTTTTATTATCCAACTTATTCTCTCCTCTGAGCAACTTAGAAAATTTCTCAATTTTCAGCTGCTTTCTGTGGTATTGACAGTGGTGAAGGGTCTGTTAATTCCCTTTCAAGCTTGCCTCTTGCTAACACGATTGATATAACAAATGCCTGTGCGTGCACTAATTGCATTTTATACAAATGGTCGGTTTTGGTGCTTTCTGTAATCAGTCATCAAGTCAGAGGTGCCAGGATGCTGGCAGATTTTTAAAAGTAGGGGTCGATCTGCTTGCCTCGTTACTGCTCAAGCTGAATGAAGCACATCATGACACTGTTCTCTGTGGCTCTAATGAATGACCCTTTTCAGCTTTAATATACTATTGAAATAATAAATTGAATTCTTATCTGGTTGGTGTTTGAGGTTAAAAGAAGCAAAAAGATAACGTTGTGGAAAGAGGGAAAGTTGAGTTGCCCATGATAGGGAATTAAAGGAAAGATAGTTATCCCAGTGTTGTGTAAGTAGCCTTAATCCTCAGTAAGAGATAATGTGCAATACAGCCAAGTGATTAGGGAAAGACTGACTCTACCATTTAAAAATACTGCAAACCAGGATGGAAAAATACTGAGTGGTGTAAGAAAACTGGAAGAAGAAAAACTTTGCTGCAAGTTTAGAAAATGTTTTCTGACAACCTTACAGGCTGGATTGTAAAATAATATTCCTGGGGAAGAGGTTAAAGCCTGTCTTTGGAGACTTTTAAGACCAAGCTGAACAAAATCTCAAGAATATCCTGATTGAACATGATATGAATGAATGAATGAGCCTCTGCAACAATATAATAAAAAGAGACAGAATCCATGTAAAAACTGCATTTTAAACTTAGAAAGTGGATTTTGGGGTATATATGTGTGCATGGTATGTGCACTATATTCTAATACATATATACTAATATTCTAATTTAATATTTTGGTTTTACTGGAAGAAGTGTATTATTTCCATCTTAGATACGTGAAGATATACACATGAACCTGTATCCAGACCGAATTTTCTGTCCTGGTAAATGTTGGCATATCCATAGATAGACAGTGGGCAAGGATGAATTCCCCTCAAAGTGAATTCTCTAGATGAAACAGTTATTAATTGAAAAATTCTTCAGTCTAAATTTCTGAGCTACTTCATTCTTCTTTCACGTATTGTATTTAAGACAGTATGTGAAAAGAATGCTTTTATTTTTAGTATCAACAAAAATCGTTGCCCCTCCAGTTTTTGAAGTGTTTCACCTTAAGGGAACGGAAGGCAACATGATGCAAACAAGGAAAAGAGAAATGTGTAGGAAATGAGTGAATTTAACTGTCAATCTTATTATATGCAAAAGAGTTCACAATTAAAGTGGAATGGGCTGAAATGTTTTAGATTAAATACTAGCATATTGTCAACTCTTCCATTATCCTTTCAATATAGCAAAGCAGGATATTGGAATGATAACAGATCTGAAATAAACTGCAGTTCCTTCAAACAGCTCATAAAGTTATATTGTTACATCTTTAGAGAGTGTGGTATTTTAGTTAAATATAACTCTTGACTCACAATGGGGGATTTTTTGTTTTTTGTCAGGTCGAACTTACAATGATTTGAATCAGTACCCTGTCTTCCCTTGGGTTATCACCAACTATGAGTCAGAGGAGTTGGACCTTACACTTCCTAGCAACTTCAGGGATTTGTCAAAGGTATTTGTCATCAAATATACTTTTTTATTTTTTATCACAGTAGTTTGCAGTCTTACAAACATTTTCTGCTGTGTTTAATACGTTACTTGCATGACCATTAACAGTGTTTCATTTCTTCATGTGTGTACTGATAATAGGGATCAGACTGTGTAAGGATGAATTATTAATGTATTCTTATTGCTTCTGATTGTATCAACTTAATCATTGTTATTGGAAGGTGCTCCTAGTTGGAATATAGACATTACATTTCATTTCAAATTTTAATGAAGTTAGAAATGTTGAGGCTGTTAAAGATTTAAAATTAGCCTTTTCCTGATTGTTTTTTTTTTCTGATGGGAATTGTTCTTTTTTTATAGCACACCCTGTGATACCATTGTAATTTAGGTGCTTTTAAATCACTGCCTGTATTCCAATGAGTAGAAACCTTATTTTATCACTTCCTCTGTGTACTCCTTCAGGTATGCTGGAGTAATGCAGCTGTCCTTTGACAGACAGACATCGGCAGGTTTGAACAACTTCACCAAACAATTCCCTTCTGGCAGAGTAGCCTTGTGGGTTTTTTCAGCACTCTATACAGCCTGTTTATAGAACGTGATTCTTCTCTTGCAATGCTTTCCCAGAAAGAACTATTTCATTTTACAAAGTAGAAGTATCTCTCATTTTCTCTACTAAGACTGGGTGCACTGATCAGCCAGCAGTTTCTTTTTCTAAAAGGTAGCTTTTATGGGAAATGGTTGGCACATGGAGCAATATAGTTAATTAGTAGAAAAGGTAAGGAGAATATTTTAATTATAGCTTTTTTTTTTTTTTTTAAATCTCATGTAAATTGGAAATCTGCTACTAAAAAAATCCCTGGGGAAATATGACAGTTTTAAAAGTTTCTGCTTTCGGTNTACTAAAAAAATCCCTGTGGAAATATGACAGCTTTAAAAGTTTCTGCTTTCAGTTTGCGATTGATAAATGTAAACACAGGTCTGTGAAAAGGTTTTATTACTGATTTGGTATTTTAACCTTAAAAGAGGTACAGTATAGTCAGCAAAAATATAGACAAATAAACACACAGATATATATACATATATATACGTATATATATATTTGAATATATGTGTATATATCTTTATTTGAAGACTGTACCATGCCTTTTGAATGTGTATATGTACACAGTTAAAACCAAAGCAAAGATTCTGAGGTACTATTGTTGCAACTTTTCCTAATAGTGTTACTTAATGTGAATAAGTCATTAACTCTAAGATTTCTTAGAATGTCTGGCTGCCACAGTTCCACATTCATGGGTAAAACTGCACATATTTTATATTTTACCAAATCTTTAGAAGTTAAGCATGTATTTATTTTAAAATATTTTTTTCTTTATGGAATTCAATAAATGCTATTTAATAATCCCCCGGCCAGAAAGTATCTGAAGGTAATTTACAGCCAAAAATATCTATCACCAAGCTAGAGTACTCTTGTAAATTGCACTTAAATGAACATTGAAAACTTAAAAGTAACATCAGCCCTGTGTAGCTTGAATTAGTACATAAATTAAATATACTAATCATTAATGAATTCCTTGGTAATGACATGATTTTTGCAACCTCATTTTCCATTAATTTTTGTTATGTGACACCACTGCATAGGTCATGTCATTGCTGAAATAATTGAAGACAAGGAAAAGAATTCTCCTGGTGCTGTACTTCTGAAGGATCTCCTTTTAATTGTATTTTCATTTGTAAAGAGTCAATTTAATCAGCACTGTAGTCCTAGTCTTTCTTCCTCCCTGAAACAGAACATTTTTTTCTCATTTTAAGTTAGGTACTGCACTTACCTCCATTTGAGAGATTGGATAGCAAGCCTGCTCTAATTCTATGTGGTTTTTTATTAACATTGACTGGTTGTATGGATTTCTCTGTTCATGAGAGTAGTCTTTGAGGACGATTGCTAAGTGTGCTTTCAGTTCTGAGGGAATCTTTCCGTTGCCGGTGCTGAGGGAGGACTTTAGTTGGATTGCATCTCTATCTACATTCAACCTTCTTAAGCATTTGCTGGAAAACTGGGAACTTTAAACAGCACATAATTATTGGATATATATATGCATATATATACACACACACACAATAAGAGTCTTTATGCCATACCTGTTTCAAATAAAGGAGTTCAAGTTTTGGTTACTGTTTTGGCATTTCTAGCAGTACCAACTCCATGTAGCTTAAGTGTNTTTTTTTTTTTTTTTTAAATCTCATGTAAATTGGTAATCTGCTACTAAAAAAATCCCTGTGGAAATATGACAGCTTTAAAAGTTTCTGCTTTCAGTTTGCGATTGATAAATGTAAACACAGGTCTGTGAAAAGGTTTTATTACTGATTTGGTATTTTAACCTTAAAAGAGGTACAGTATAGTCAGCAAAAATATAGACAAATAAACACACAGATATATATACATATATATACGTATATATATATTTGAATATATGTGTATATATCTTTATTTGAAGACTGTACCATGCCTTTTGAATGTGTATATGTACACAGTTAAAACCAAAGCAAAGATTCTGAGGTACTATTGTTGCAACTTTTCCTAATAGTGTTACTTAATGTGAATAAGTCATTAACTCTAAGATTTCTTAGAATGTCTGGCTGCCACAGTTCCACATTCATGGGTAAAACTGCACATATTTTATATTTTACCAAATCTTTAGAAGTTAAGCATGTATTTATTTTAAAATATTTTTTTCTTTATGGAATTCAATAAATGCTATTTAATAATCCCCCGGCCAGAAAGTATCTGAAGATAATTTACAGCAAAAAAAATATCTATCACTAAGCTAGAGTACTCTTGTAAATTGCACTTAAATGAACATTGAAAACTTAAAAGTAACATCAGCCCTGTGTAGCTTGAATTAGTACATAAATTAAATATACTAATCATTAATGAATTCCTTGGTAATGACATGATTTTTGCAACCTCATTTTCCATTAATTTTTGTTATGTGACACCACTGCATAGGTCATGTCATTGCTGAAATAATTGAAGACAAGGAAAAGAATTCTCCTGGTGCTGTACTTCTGAAGGATCTCCTTTTAATTGTATTTTCATTTGTAAAGAGTCAATTTAATCAGCACTGTAGTCCTAGTCTTTCTTCCTCCCTGAAACAGAACATTTTTTTCTCATTTAAGTTAGGTACTGCACTTACCTCCATTTGAGAGATTGGATAGCAAGCCTGCTCTAATTCTATGTGGTTTTTTATTAACATTGACTGGTTGTATGGATTTCTCTGTTCATGAGAGTAGTCTTTGAGGACGATTGCTAAGTGTGCTTTCAGTTCTGAGGGAATCTTTCCATTGCCGGTGCTGAGGGAGGACTTTGCTTGGATTGCATCTCTATCTACATTCAACCTTCTTAAGCATTTGCTGGAAAACTGGGAACTTTAAACAGCACATAATTATTGGATATATATATATGCATATATATACACACACACACAATGAGAGTCTTTATGCCATACCTGTTTCAAATAAAGCAGTTCAAGTTTTGGTTACTGTTTTGGCATTTCTAGCAGTACCAACTCCATGTAGCTTAAGTGTTAAACTTTGTATCAGATGATGAATTTGTGACAAGTATCTGGAAGACCTTGCTCATATTCTGCTATGAAAATTTGTGGATGTCATGTATATTGTGATATTTCCATTGCAGCACTGTTATCTTGGGGGTAGTGCTTCCCAATATGTGCTAGTTATGCATTGTAGCATGTCTACGCTTTTGCACTGCTAAAGGTTTTTAAAATATTTAAAGATATTTCACTTAAATGTTTACATGGTTTTAACAGTCATTTATTTCCTTTCCTTATGCATGCCCAGAAATTCATCACAGTTTAGTGCTCCCACTGTATAAAGAAAAGGAAAACTTTGATTTTGATCTGGCAGAAAGGAAGTCAGGTCAATGTTTTTACTTTTTTTTTTGCTGCCAAAGACAATGAAGAATTTATTTTAAAAATAATTTAGAAATCGCAAGTTAAGTGTCAAATCTAAGTAACAGTTTTTTTAAAGTGTCAGCTAGGAGTCCACAGTTAGTACAGATTTAAAGAGCTGCAGAGTGCGGGTTAAACCAACACTTTGTGTAAGCAGCTTCTTACAGCTGTTTTGAACATCAGTCACACAATGATAAACCAAAGCAACTGAAATGGATTGTGGTTAATATTGCTGTCAGCCTGAGGAATGCTCCTGACATATGCCAGGAGTGCACTGCCAGTCTGTTACCCTGCTTTGACTCAAGTGTTTATTCCTTAAGAGGTGACTATGGTTGGGAATGAGTATTACATATTATATTTATAGCGGTATATATTTTATTTATACAACAGGCACAGTTTCCCACCAGAATGTGTGGCTTTTTCTGCATTACTTATGTTATTCATAAGCACATTCTTTTCCTTATTCAGTGGAAGCAATAAATTGCTTTGTATTTCTGAACCTGGATAAGGAAAGAAAATAGAAGTAAAAATCCATGGCAAATATTGAGGTATGGAAGCATAATTTTATACTCTCAAAAGTTTGTTACAAGATCTTGCTGTGTGCAAGGAGCTGTTGATAATTTTCCTTTCATAAGCCACAACATCTGTGTAGGATCATAAACTGACACTATGGGTAGAAGAAATTTATGCTGCTCTTAAATCTTCTTTTCTCTGCACTATAGCTACATGTGTACATAATAATATTTTTATTCATATTTTTATCTATTCCATGCAATATTTGCTAAATCATCATCAATTTTATAGAGGCTGTTATGTATGTAATGACTTCTTTTCCAGTCAAGTGTACAAAAGCAACAAATAGTTCTCACCTTCAGTGAAGTGAGGTGTTTAATTGGTATGTGGGAGCCACTGATATAAAACACACCTTGACAGAAGAGAAGTAATAGATTTTTTTTAGTGTGAAAAATTAGAGTAGTTTTGTTGTTCTGATGTGAACTTTGCTGTTGGGTGTTCTTCAGCATGCCAGCCTGAATTCTGTTGCAGGGTGTCTGTTTCAGGAGCACAAATGCACTGCATATAAAACTTGTGCTTCATATTTTCCCTTGTATGGAAGCAGATTGGGATGGGCATGAAATTTGCTTAATTATTTACCTGTTGGCAAAGAGATAGAAACTAAAAAATGGTTTCATGTGAACTTATTAGAGTTTTGCAAATTTTAAAAAGATTTTATTTTTGTCTAGAGAGGCATTAAAACTTGTGCAGATATTCTGTGAATTAAGTGCTTTCATGTAGGAAATATAAATTATATTTTATTCAGCTCATGCTGAATACACACAAAAGGACTGCAGTTAAAAACTGATGAACTCACCAGGACTCAGTGTCCTTGTAAGCATAAAGAGTGTTCAAAAATTAGACATTGAAGGAGGATGAGAGGAACAGTGTGAGAAATAACAAGAGTGGGTGCAATGGCAGTGACTTGTTTTGACAGGCTTGTTTTGATAGACTTGTTTTGATACATCTGGAATTTAGGTGCTAAAACTTTTGAGGCCTGACACTGCTGGGCTCAGCACCTTTTCTGGCTGCCTTGTCACTGCTATTTCAGGTAGGAAATTTATCATCTATATCTGTGACAAAAGATATCACTTAGTTAGAAAGTATTCCAAAGTCAGACAGGATAACCTCAGAAGGAAGGGAAAGATATTTTTCTTCTCAGAGTGCTTCATGTGAATCCCTGCTTAAAACAGGACATTACAGGAAATAAAATATTTCAAAATTCATCGTAGGATCTGTGGTACTTATGAGTAAGTCCATTAAATTTTCAAGAATTTCGGATATCTCAAGAGACATTGTTAGTGGCATTAAGGCCAGCCTGAATGATACCTGGGATATCAGTGGTATCTGAAAAGGATGCACCTTTTTCATTAGTCATTTTATATTCTGTTATGGATTTTGATATTTTTAGTATNATAAAATATTTCAAAATTTGTAGTGGGATCTGTGGTACTTATGAGTAGGCCCATTAAATTTTCTAGAATTTCAGATATCTCAAGAAACAAGTGTTAGAGGCATTAAGGCCAGCCTGGATGATACCTGGGATATCAGTGGTATCTGAAAAGCATGCACCTTTTTCATTATTCATTTTATATTCTGTTATGGATTTTGATATTTTTAGTATCGAATATATTTATCAAATCCTCTCCATTTCAGACAACAAGTGTTCATGCTTTTTTTTGTGAAACACAAGTTGCTTCTTAGAGGAGAGGAACACTTCATCCTCTCTGAAGTTTAGGTTGGTAGACCTTAACATTTGACATAACCATGTTGGGAGAAACTTTTAGGAGAAGGGAAGCATACAAACAGGAAGTACCCTGAGCAGAACCTTTCTTGTGTTGATTCCATTTAGGAAACCATGAAAGACCAAAATCTAGTTGGGAGAATAGAGACCCTCTTTTCTTGATCTGGTTTCTTTGCATACAGAGAGAGCTGAAAAGGGAAGGTGGGAAGAGAATTGTAAAGACTGTCTTTGCAGGAAGCTGTGCAAGATTATTAACTTCACATCCCATGACAGTGCTGGAACTTTAGGACTATTATGGGCTTGCTTTGTTTAGATTGGATAATCTGTTTTGTAATTAGAAACAGCACAAACTAAAGTGTTGAGTAATCTGTTATATTCCCTTGAAAGCTTTGACTTAATAACATCATTTTTTCCCAGTTCTAAATGAAGAAAAGTGGTTTTGTGAATCTCTGGAATGCCAGTGACACTCAGACAGACGCCGTTACGGATGAGCAATAAAATGGGTCGATTGTCCTTTCTGACAGCTGAGCCGATATGTTGTATCATTTCTGGAAGCACACCTACCAAAACTGGGAGACAAAGCTGCAAAGGATCCCGTGGGTCTGTGGCCGATGTCCCGCAGCCCTCTGTCCCTCTCTCCCCAGCCCGTGTCTGCAGCACCACGGTCAGGGACCCTCCCTCGTCCCCGCCAGCCTCGGCGGCCGGGGTTCAGCACCACGGGCAGGGACATCCCGAGACTGTCGGGGGAGAAACGCAGGGACACAGCTGCGAGAAAGACCAATTTGTTTAAATTAACTTCCTATTGGATTCTTAAAGCTGACTTAGACATGGTCCTTAGAGACACTCAACTGTTTGGATTTTAGTGTCACTTTCTTGTTTTGCTTTAAGGATGGAGATTGGGTTGATATGTTGATTTGAGCTTCATGCAGCATCTCTCTCAGGACCTTTTTTGTAATAAACATGTGATTTCCATGTATTTTCTGACAAATGTGATTTCCATAGAGGTCTGTTTCTCCTGTGGAGACCTGCTGGGGCTGGAACTTGACCCAAATGTATCTCTGTGATGATTTATTAAAACATACTTTCTGAAATCCTGCTCTTACTGCAGATAGATTTTTAAAACAATATTCTGGTAATTTATGTTGCTCTATGACAGTGTCATAACCATCCTTTTATAACATCACCTTTGGCATTTTTTCTTGTCTTCAGTTGGTTGTTCTCTGTGTCATACCACCTTCTCTAAACAATATTACAAGTGGATGATGGAATGCATCTCATTGCCATTCTTACTTTCTCTTCTATATTCTCTTTTCTTTCCACCAGAAGTTTATTTTCTGAAGTCACAAGAAGCATACTATTTGTACTTCAGATGCATATATCAGTTTCTAGGATCACTTAGCTATCTTCAAGAAATCTTTTTAAATTTTTAAAAAATTTTATTTATGTATTAGGCAAAAGCCAAGCTTACAGGGTCAAAAAGAATCATTTTGATAATAAGCCTAATAATCTTAATCTTGCTTTGTCTCAAGGAGGAGTATTGTTTGGAATGTAGAAATTCCAAAAGATACAAAAAACTGTAGCTCAAAATTAACCATAGATGTTCAAAATTATATTCTAAGTTTGTATCTGCTATTATTGTCCATCTTATTCTTGTTTCAGTTTTAGGTGCCCTGAACATGTGTCATCTTCCAATTGGAAATGAACTCCAGAAGGTTCATGACCTTTTAAATGATCATAAGAAACCATGGGGCACATGTCTGGTCATAAAATCTACTAGAAATCAAAATAAAGTAATTTCACGCACATGTCTTGGGCCATAGACATTCTAAATGTGTGTTTTCTGTCTTCCTAATGTAAAGTGGAAGTTATTCTCTTGATACAGTCTCTCTTCCTTTTTATATTCATACATTTGGACTGAGCAGATTATGGATGCTATGGCACACATCTGTGTAACTCAGATTTCTGAACAAGAACGATAATGGCCAAGTTAGAAATTGCACTCATATGGAAAATGAATATGGGATTTTTCTCACCTAACTGGAGCTGTCTAAAACTGGATTGGTCGAACTCCAGGGAGCAGGAGGCTTCTTGGGGTCAAACAAGAATCCAGGTTTAAAAATACTGGTCAGAAAATGGGATCATGGTAAAATAATGATAATCTTTGTTTAAGGAGGAGTTTAAGGTAGTTCTCAGGCTGTGGACTTTGATGCACACATCTGCTGATCTTTCTAAAACTCAAAGATCAACAGATAAAAATGTAGATCAAATGAGGGAAATCAATACAAAAAAATTACTAAGAAAAGATGGTGTGATCCTAAAAGCTTGAGGTGAGTAGTTTAACAAGATTAATTAAAATAATTTAGGTATCGTGTCCAGCCAGTCACTTGAAGCTGCCTCAGAATCAGAAACACGAGGTTTGTTTCCGAAGTGAGGTGGTCACTGACATTCCTAAAGTTTGTTCAGTACTTTATACTGTTCAGCATGGATGCTAATCTGAAAAAGAGTGTGAAAAGGGAGCTGATAAAACTTTCTGCCAGTGCTCATCTGTTGATGGTATTGAAGGTGATGGCTGAATAATCAGCAGATCTTATGAAACAGGGAATAAGATGATGGATGAATTCACCTTAGGAGCAAAGCAATGCATGTGTGAAACAGGATACTTTGATGGGCTCTTAGCTGACTATTTGTATTCAGCATTGATATAATCTGATTGGAATAGTTTTATGAAACAGTACAGATTACAATAAAAAGCTCCTTATACATTCCCAAGTACTCCTTTCTAGCCTTCTAATGCTCCTTTTCTTGGGCTTGGTGCTTACGTATGATAGAGAATAATATATATTTTATTTCTGCCCTGACAGAAATCTGCAAAAAATGCAAGTTTGTAACAGCTTTTGGCTCAAGGTCCTGTGCTCTTAGTACAAACAAAAAGAATTATGTTTTTAGTTCTGATTGTCTTAAGTGGATGTGGTGTTAGGTACAATGGCAGCTGTTTTCTGTGGCTTGTATGATAGGCAGACCATGGCAGAGGACCATGGTCTGTGAAAGGAAGGCAAACAGAGAATGTTTTCAACTCCTGCTATGACTCAAGTGTGTGTGGCTTCTCACTTAATCCTGTTTCTCAAAACTCATAAAGGGATTTTTTATTTGTTTGTTTATTAAGCAAGTGAATAACAGAGCAGGGTTTTCTTTCACTTGACAGGTTAATTCATGGAGCATGCATGCAAATGTTTGCTTTTGGCTGGCAGGGTTATTTCCTAAGTAAGTCCATGCCCTCCTCACTGTCTGTAAGCAGCTGGATTTCCCTCATGGTTCCCAGGGACATCCAGCTTCCTTTCTCCCTGACCTCTTGGATATGTACAACACATAGCAACTGTCTTCAATGTGGCTTCCCAGCAGCATTAGGGTGTAGTGATACCTCAGGTACACAGTGTGTGACACATTCAGTTGTGCTGAACAATTTATTAAACCTTACTGTGCTTCATTAGTGTGTGCTTAATTAGTTTGCAGTTCAGCAGTGCATTGTTTTGCAATCTGCTACAGGTGGTGTGATAGCATTTGATACTATTGTTGGTACTGTGAAGGCATGGAGATTTTTCTTTTAAATTCAAATCCTCCAAGATTTTAGGTGACCTGAGACATATCCTGTCACTGACATATTGCTAAAACATCACTAATATTGCATAATTGGGTTTTTTCTTTTTCATTTTTGTGCTCAACATTAGCTTATGACCCATATTTTTTAACTGTGAACTTTGGAAATCTTCTGTCTTTTGCAACATGAAGTATTATTTATATTAACATATTTAGACATTCTAGTTATTAACCACCTTTAGAGCAGTTTTTTCTGACTGTTCCTGCTGTCTCAAAGGAATATGCATGCTCTTGAAAACATCTGAAATGTAAACCATATGTACAAATACTTCTAATTTGCATGCACATGACCTTTTTTTGTTTATGCTCCAGCCCTTTATTGAATTCTCAGTTTCATGAGAATAGAAATTGGAGTATTTAAAAGTTTTTAAAGCAGACTGTGATGATGTGTTTATATCAAAATAGGTGGAGTATGCTCACTAATATTCATAATTATTGCCGTTTCAACATTGTGTATACAAAAAATGTTCAGCTAGGGAATTCCTCATTTCACTAAGAAAGCACATGAAATTCAAGTAGCTGCTTGTGTTCTTAAGTGACTAACATATGATTCACAATTAATAATAAAGACTAGCATATCAGTTCAGAATTATTGTGTATCACTGAAATACTTACTGGGGAAGAACAAAAAGTTCTGTCAAATGTCTTCAGATAAATTTTGATTTATCCAAATTCATGTATCAACCTCCTAGCCTAGTCTTTGATGTAGGTTTTGGGGGGCATCTGCTGTGAAGCCAATGCATTTTTGTGAATGAATAGGTAAGAACTGATTTTCTCCTTGATAAATTGTTTCCATTTTTTTTTAAATCTTACAGCTCAAGGACACTTTGATCAATGAGGGCAGCTCAAACAGTTCAGCAGATAATTGTGTTTATTGTTTTCTTTGGGATAAGGTTCCTTAATGAATTTGAGTTAGATATGCATTAAAGGTAAGATGCCCTCTAAAGAAGATGGGACCTACTTTTAAGAAAACCATAGCCAGTTGTCTGAGAGGAGGAATGGTGAGACCTAGCAGTGAGTGAGAATAGGTTGACAGGGGGGAATAGCATTTTTTGGCTGTTCTCAAACTCAAAAATGACAGATGAGAGAGTGATAAGCTACACTGTATGAATTTATTCCCAGATATTTCCCAGCTGACCTAAGTGAATAAAGTTTGGGTTTAGTTTAAACCCTTGCATCTTGTCTTTGTATCTCTGTTTGGGAAAAAAGGAGTTTGACTCAGTTATCAGGATGTCCTGCTGACAATAATACAAGTATTGGCTAGTCCAGTCAGTTTTTTGTTGGTGATACATAAAGTAACTAAACAATGTTTAAGTGCACCAGAGTTTCCAGCAGTTGGCATGTTCATGGAGAAAACCAATACTGAAACACTGAACACATTTCAGTTTCCTGAATGTTAGAGTACACTGATAAGTGGGCAAGCAGAGAGATCTTAAGGGTGGAAGGAATGCCTTAAAATGGAAGACCTGAAGAGCTCCACTTGTTAAATTAATTAAAAAATCTAATTATAGTCTGTAAGTATCTTTAAATTCAGAATATACTGGGTGAATAGAGACTCTGTGATCTATCAGAGAGAAGCTTAGTAAGATCTCTTTGATAACACACCAGTAAATTCATAACCAAACTGAAATACCTATATTTTTTAGAATGAGGGTAAGAACTATCAGTAGACAAAGCTTCCAAAGAAGGCAGCAGATTGTCCACGTACTCAGGAGTCAGATGTCTTTCTGGAAAGCAGCTTGGCCAAATACAGCTTATACTGTAATCAAGTACGAATAGTTGGGCTCCAAGTCATGTGATGCAAAGGCATTTAACCTCTTGTCACACAAGCTCAAGGCTAGATGAGATGACCTAAGGGTCCCCCTGGTCCTTTAGGCCCAATATGAAAAATATCAGTAATGAAAACCAGATAGTCATCTTGAAAATAAGATATATGGGAAACAAACATCATACTTGGCAAGGATGCTACCAAACATGATTCAATAATAGAGAAAATTGTATTCACAGGAGTACAAATACCTGGTTGTATGTGGGTAAGAAAACAGTGTAAGAAATCAGAAGGAAAAGCACTTTTTATTTTTTCCCCCCTCTTTTTTCTTTTTTTTTTTTAATTTCTTTCCTTTTTTTTCACAGTGCAGTTGTGAAATATTTGGAGCAACACTTGAAAATATGAAAGCACATTAAAAAAGAATAAAAAGCACCTCTCATCTTCTTAAATGTAGGACTATAAATGGTCATATTGTAATTCTTTCTTTATAAGACTTCAATCTGTTTATTTGAAATCATTATCAATTTTCCAAAGTTTGTATATTCTTAAATATACAGAATCTGGGGGAGATTCTACCCTCTGTAGGGAAGCAGTGAACATTCTGCCTGCTTCTGTTGGGTGCAGCAGGGCCTCTTCTGAAAGCAGAGGCAAGATGGGTCAGTGTTCCAATGTCTGGCACAGAGTAAGAGTAAGAACTAACAAATAAAACTGTACACCACAGTGTCTGGACAAATTTGACAGCAGTAGATGATAAGAGTCAGTGTGTTTTCCCAGTTATTTTTCAGCAAACCATTTTTCTTTGTTATGTTTCAAAGGAAGCAAGCAAGCTTGGGTCCAAATACTGAGATTTACTATGTTCAGTTCTTGGTAAAAATGTGAAATCATTTATTTTGAGGTATTCCTTTATTTGAGAGTACTTGAAAAAATAATATCAAATGAGTTGTTTTGTTTTTTTTAAGAATGGCTTTGAACTTTCATAGTTGTAGCACATGTTATTATAACACCACTTTGGACCAAAAAACAGGTGATCATGCCTTGGAAAAAATGAAAACAAAAACTTCTTTTCCTCAATTTTTGCCCCAGTTTGAATCCTCTTTTTGAATGAACACTGACTTGAAAACCATACACATCATTAATTTTGCAATATGATTTGAAAACTTTGCAGCCATAAGTGTTTATTTTCTTCGTTTTTACTCCTGTAATTTCATCCATTGTTTTTGGTCATTGGATTTTTTCTCCCGCTGCTTTTCATTTTTCCCTCTCCATCTACATAAACATTTTTTATTGGTGAACTAATATCTGATTTTCCTCTGGGAAAAGAGGTGATGCAAATCAAATATGTTCTGGAATTTCAGGATAGGAAAGCTTTTCAGCTCATTCTTCCTTAGAGATACGTGGCTATAGGGAAACCATGTTGAGCAGTGTAAATTTGTAGTCTCACAGCTACATCTAGCACAGCTTAGTTTAGAGTTCCTCTTTTTCCCTTGGCATTTACCCACAGGGGAGGGAATGCAGTATGTAGTCGTGATTCCGTGTTAATTTCGCAATATGAAGTAACGGAGAAATTTCAATTAATTTCTTTTTTTTTTCCTTTATTCTGTAGTTAACTGTGCCCAGTGCAGTGTAACACAGTAGAATCACCTCACCCCTAGAAGCAGTTGTCAGAAAAATATGGGCCTGCCTGGTAGAATGTATTAGCCCAATACATTGTCTCCATTTTATTATGAAGCTGCTGGGGAAGCTGTGATATACAGCACTGTCATTACAGATCTATTGTTAGAAGGGCTCTACAGTCTTCTGTGCACTGCCATTAATTTATAGCAGTAAACAATATGTAGCCCTCCAACTGCAGCAAAGCAGAATCTTTTAATGAGGTGGATGTTATTACCACAATAAATCAGTGCATTCGTGTAATGTATAATTCAATGTGTGTATTCCCACTGTAACTTCTCTGAGTAAGCTGATAGTGTATCATTGTCAGTGCACAGCTCCACAGTTCTTTTTTTTTTTTTTTTCCCCCTAAGCTTTTTTCATTTGGGGACTTCTTTTTTTATTTGCTTGTGAATAAATGTGACATGTCTTGATAGTTGTCCTGTTGCAGGCTTCAGAAACCAACTGTAACAATAACAGCTAAAATCAATACTGTGGATTCTGGCTATATAGATCTCTGCATGATACCTTTTTTTTATTTTTTGAAAAGAGAATAGAATCAATTCTAATTGGGTTTAGCTTTATATTCAAGGAATGTAATTCTATAACTATTGATTTGGGCTATACTCATTTGGAGAGTAATAGTAGAGGCAGATAAAGAGAATACATAAAATGTTACAGAACCATACAGCACAACATTGTTCCTATGTTTAATTTGTATAATTTGTCTACCAATGACCTTCTTTCTTCTTTTTCTCCCTGAAGCATAGCTGAGCCTTTAGGGAAAATCAGTACAGATGGAGATTCCAAAATGGTTCTTGTAACAAAGAGACTTCTTGGAGTCAGTTTCATACTTCCCTGGAATAAATTTGCTAAATCAGATAAAAGTCCTTTTATACAGGAACAACTTCTTTTAAAGGGTTATATTTCAAATTAGTGAACTGCAAAAATGGTAATTAACCTAAGATGTTTTCCTTTATCCTACTGTAAAGTGAAAGCTGCTCTAAGTAGAAAAAAAAAAGTAAGATTAGATTTTAGGTCATTCAAAGATCTAATCTGTCCTGGAAGAGAAAATACTTTGAAGCTTGTATGCCAAATTTCACGTGCGTTGCAAAATAGCAGTTATTTGAATAATCATAATCTCAATAGCAGACAGTTTTTCACTTGAACTCTGCTTGAATTAAAGACTAGGTTGCTGATACTTTTGTTCAAGGACTTCTAGTTTTTCCTCACCTTGTAGTGTATTCTTAAGCATATTTATTCTTGAAGAGGAGAGAGAAGGAAATATTGTTTCATGTTTATTCTTATATCTGAATCCACCCGTTATCTGTACAGATGAACATAATTTACATTAATAACATACAAACAGTGTGCTCAATCTGTAAATAGAATTGTATTGCTTACATATTTTGCATATATATCCAAAGATATTTTAGAATTCTTACAGCATTTTACATATGGAATTGCTAAATTCACTTTTGGGTTTCCCAGTGATTTATGCGACCTATATTCATGTTTTTTCAAATAATTTATACAAAAGTCTGCTGAGGAAATACACAGCTATAGATAGCAAAATATTATGTTTCCTACTTTTAAATAAATCCCTGGGGCTTTATATTCTAGGTAAGCACTGAACAAAGAATAATAGTATTGGTTAAAGTGTGATAGATATTTTTAGTCATACATATGTTGTTTCTTTTATATCAATGTTTTATATAAAATTCTGGTCTTTCATTTGTCTATTTCAAAGGTTAAGATTCTATGAATTAAGTAAAACTTGACTTGAGGTGGTAAATAGAAAGCATAGAAACAAGAAGAGTAATATCAAAATTCCAAGTCCACTGTTAATGTTCTGCCACTCCATCAATCACTACTTTTTACTCCAAAAAAAAATCCAAAAAAATGTTTCTCCGTGTTGCTTACTATTTGCTTAATAGTGTATCCAACATGCACACATATCCACAGGCACCCAAGTTAAACAACGCTTTGTCCCAGACATTTCACTGTGAATTGGATGGAGTCAGTGACTTGAATCAGCAGTAAATGGAGCCTGTATTAATGCAGAGGAGATTTTTCCAACCAGCTGTGTGTGTGTGTGCATGGAATCCTGGTTCCAAGTACACAGATCTCCTCAGGTGCCTACAGGAACCAACATCTGCTTCTGCAAAGCACCAAATCCAGTCTTCTTCATGCATGCCAACAATTCTGGTTACCAAAAAGAGCAAGGGGAGTATGCTGTGATAGTATTCACATTAATCTTCTTTGCCTAATGAGTTTATTTTTACCAACTTTGCAGCCTGTTGGAGCTTTGAACCCAAAGAGAGCAGCGTTCTTTGCTGAGAGATACGAATCGTGGGAAGACGATCAGGTCCCAAAATTTCACTATGGTACTCATTATTCAACAGCCAGTTTTGCACTCACGTGGTTGCTAAGGATTGTAAGTATATCTCTTAAAAATGCTTTTCCTTTAAATGACAATGAAAGCAGCAAATATCTAAACTAAAACTGAATGGTATATGAGAATAATGAAATTTTCTAGTAGCTGGAATCAGTAGCATAGGAGAAATGCTCCGAAGTTCAAACAAAAAGTTTCAATTTTTTCTGGTTCAGCCTTTTCAAATCAGTAAAGCTTTTTCTCCTTAAAAATTGCTTTTTGGTGTACATACTACTTTAAACATGGTTAACTTCCCTTCCTTGCATATTTTCTGACTGGACCAAGTACCAAACATTTGTGGTTCTTAATTAATGTATTTAATTTTCCCCTTCTAATGAGTGTGAGGTGGTTTCTGATGATCATGAAGTTCTGTGATGTAAGTAATTAATTTTTTAAAATCTGCTACAGTTTATATGGAGTAACTTTGAGCTGTTACATATTGATAATGTATTGGTTAAAGAATGCATTTTTCAATAAAATTGAAAGGCGATTTATCTCCTAGGAAGTAATTTCTTTGGGAAAGCATTAGCAGCACATCATTAATTAAAGCTTGTTAGAATGTACAAGCATACATAAATCCTTGAAGTAATTTATAGTGCTTAGCTAATTTCAAGCAATTATCCACTAATATGTGCTTAAGTGTTCTTTAACTAAGAGGAGGCTTTTAAATCTTCCAAACATTTCTCTAAATCATAAATTATATATGAAACAGTAACAGTCCTAAAGCTCTCAGTATTGAATGCTACCTTTTAGATTAACAGATCACCTTGAACAAAGTAAAACACGTTATTTTTGTTACATGCTAGTTTAATAAATATCTAAGGCATCTGAGCTTTTTCATGTTGTTGAGAGCAATTTGTGTCACAGCTGCTTCAGCCTTTGAGTATTTTCTTTTGGTTTTATTTGCTTTTCTTTATCTGAGTATGTATACGTGGAGTAAGATTAAAACGCATTTTATTGAACAAACAAGCATCAGTTTGTATTTCTCATTCTTAAATAGTAGAATTAACCCTTTGCTATTAGTCATGTGTTTGCCAGAAAAATAGCATCATTCACAACCAGAGCCCAAAAGAATGAAAAATTCCTTGTTTTACCCTGAAATTCCTGCAGAGATGCATTGGTTTTTTTTTTTAATTAATCTTTTTATATGTATTTAGGAACCCTTCACAACACTTTTCCTAAATCTACAAGGTGGGAAGTTTGATCACGCAGATAGGACGTTTTCGTCTATTGCAAGAGCGTGGCGCAACAGTCAGCGTGACACTTCTGACATCAAGGTAAAAACATTTCCTGAAAAGTGTTAACATATTTTATACTGCATCTGCCTTTATTGTAGCTGGGAGTGTAGGATGGAAGGAAGAAGACTGGGAGCCATCCCATCATTAGGGAAAAGATGCAAAGGAGATGACACATGGTTTTACTTTTGGCAGAATATTTCAGTGGATTCTTTTGTAAAGGTAGAGCAAACATTTTTAGGCCATTTTGAACTGGGGAGGAAAACAAAGGAGACAAGGATGCTGGCAGTAGTGGGAAAGGTCAAATCCAGGCAGGTAGATTAATATTAGAGTTGGGGTTTTTTAATGGAAGGAAGGATGGAAAAGTGTAATGTGGAGAAAATCAGAGTCTAGCTCAAAGATGTTATGCAACCAGCAAGAGACTTAAGTGACACAAAATCATTCACTCAGATTTGTGATGAGCAGACAATTTAGGAAAGGGTTGATTTGCAAATTAATGGAATGCAAAAATTATCAACTGACAATGTTGAAAAAGAGATGTCTTTCCTGCATCTGTGAGTCCCTACCAATAGAATCAAAGACAATCAGTGACACGTGGAATTAATACCACTCAGAAAAAGGTATAATGTCTATATGAAGTTGGGAAAGAAGAATTTAGAAATTGCAAACACACTAGATTTTTTCCAAATGAATTAACTGGTCATTATGGGCTTAATTTCCTTGTAACCCGCAAGACTGGCAGATGGAATTTCAGAGTGCATTTTTGGGGGGTTTTTTTTGAGAAATGGAGAAGGAGAAAGATACCAGTAGTGGACAAATCAAGTATTTAATATGGAAAAAAAAAGAGAGCCAAGAAATTATGAGGTGAGTTTAACTACAGTTCACAGAAAAATACTGAGGCAAATAATCAGACTGTGTTTAAGTGCCAGGAAGATAGCTTGGAGACAAGCAAATGAAACACATGTTTATCAAGAAGAGATTATGTCAAAGCAATCACAGTTTCTGATGAGAAAAGGTAACAGACCTTCTGAGCAGAGGAGAAGCAGATGATGATCTTAGTTTTTTACATTGTCTTATGAGTGAGCTGGGATTACTCTGTCTAAAAGAATCCCCTGTATTTGGAGAATAGCTACCAGCAGTTCATTATTAAAATTGAAAGATGTACTGAGTAGGATTCTTCTTGATAGTAACAGGTTAGGCCTCAATCTCCATTGATATTAGATTGGGAGGTACTGGAAGTGTAGTGAAATGTGTAGTGCTTCTTGCAGAAGGGAAAAATTACTTTTGAAAAATTATTTTAGAAGAGCGTTAGGTGACATTTATTAGGGAAAAGTAATAATTGTAATTTTGGGGGAGGTTCTCATACAGTTATTAAAAAACTGTAAAAACAATCTACTGTGGAAAAAAAAGAAAAAAAGATTTAGGGTTCTAGTACGTCACCAGTGCATGTGAATTAACAGTATTATGGTATAACAATAGTGAGTAACATTTCATGGAAGATACATCAACAGGAAATAATGAACCTTTCAAAATGCATGACAAAAATCTTCACTGTTGCCCACCTTTGATTTGGTCTGAGCTGGAATATTACTCCCATAGTGTAGGCTAGTTGGAGAGAATCTTCACTGGAACAATGATAACAAGGCAAGGTATTGAAAATAAAATGAAGGGAAAGATTGAGTAGTTATGCTTATTTTTCTTCTAAAGCAGAGCAGATTGAGGAGGAACTTGTGTTCTTCTATTTCATGCAGACTGCTGTAAGAAAAAAAGGGAAAAAATCTCTGCTGCTCATGAATAGCATAGGAATTAATTGTCTTAAATATCAGGGAGATTTTGGTTAGAATCGAAGTGACCTTCCTAACAGAAAAATAAAATCACTGAATGTTTCCCTGGCAATCAGTGTAGGAAGAGGTTTTCAGAAATGCTTGGGTAACTTTTGGAAATGATATATGTGCAAGCTGGTGCTGCCTTTAGAGGCATCCCTACTGTGAAGGATGAGCTCTTGGAGTTGCTTACAGCTTCCTGAGACTGAATTGCTGTGAATTACATGATGCTGCTGTGAAGCATCTGAGTGAGTATTGATTGACTACAGGAGTCTATTAAAAAAAGGGGATGAGCAGCCAGGAAGGGGAATGAGACTGAGATTTCCATACAACACGTTTAAAGAATTAGAAAGGAAAATGTTTGAATGTTTCCATCTTCACTGGAAATACTTGTATTCCCCATATTTCAATACAGCTGTGAAAACCAAGTTTCCTGATACTTGGTGCTCTACCTTGCAAGTGTTTATGAAATACATGGCTAAATGCAGAACACATATTCTACATGCAGAATTGCAATGTTTTAGCCTCCTGCTGCTTGAATGTGTTTTGTTGACTTATGCATGGAAGAGCCTGAACAAAGTGGAACACATAATTGTGCCCCTTTAGTTATTACCAAGTAGGGGGCACAAAGGAAAAAGAAGGGTTTGTTCCTCTTCCAGCTGAAAAAATTGTGGCCCTTAGAACCATTGAGCTGATTACAAGAAGTGACTTCTCCTTGCCTCTCATGTGGAAAGAATGAATGCAGTTACTGATGCTGCTGTCCTAAGATTATTGTTAATCTTAGCTGGAGGCACTGTATGTTGCAGGGAGGACTAACAGGAGCTGGCTTTGGAAAGAAGTCTTGCTGGCTGGTATCACTTCAGCAGAGAAAGCTGAAGCATATGTGTGGTCACAACCAATCTGTGTCAATATCCTGGGAAAGCCTCGGATCGATGATCAAAGCACAAATCCAGTGCTCCTCTGTAGAATAACCTTTGCTTGAACCTCACAAATTTTGATTTCAAGAGGTGATATGCTGCATAAAATTCAATTTCCTAGTTCTCCCTATCCATTTATTTGAGCAATGCAAATTAAAAATCTTTTGGTAGTTTGTTAGTGTCTCACTACCACTCTGACATTATTTACTAATTAGCTCAGGAGTGGTACCTTTAAATGCTTGGCCATGTGTTCTTAAGTTCAATATTCTGCACTAAAGAATACTGAATGTATTTCAGTTCTGTGAGAGTACCACTTGGTACTTTTAAAATACTATATAGACACGACCTTTAACTCAGTTACTTCTTAATTTACACTATTGGTGCAAACAAACCTGGTTAGTTTTGTTAATACTACAGAAAAGGCAAACCTGGATTGCCTAGCAGTATTTGCCTGCAATTGTTCAGCAGCACTTTTTCCTTCTGATTTGGCAGCTAACCTGTTGCAGTAAATCTATTTCTCATTATATTTATAACAGCACAATTGTGACCCATGTTGCACTTTGTATGTATTTTCCCTTTTTCCACTGTGGTTTGGTGATTGTTTTCAGGTTTGCTGTGGTGGTTGTTGTTGTTTTTTGGGGGTTGTTTTTTTGTTTGTGGTTTTGGTTTTTTTTTTAGTACCATATATACAGTTTCCAAGATCATCTGAAATCCTCTTGCTGTCCTCCAAACAGCTGTGTAGCCTTCTCAGTGTCATCTGGAATTTTACTTCTGCACCTTCTATGCCAGGCCATTAATGAGATTATTGACTGGTATTAAGAGCAGGGCAGACTCCATTACCATGTCCTCCCAGTCTGACAGTGAACTATTGATAACTGCTCTTGGAATATGGATTTCCAGCTTGGCTACTCCCACATTATTGTAACCCGATCTCATCTCCATTCTCTAGTCTGCTTGTACAAATGTCGTGGGAGACTGGGGCAGTCTCAGGGGTCTTTCTCAAAAGTGAAGCAACACCTTGCCACTTTTTCTTTCACCATCCACTACTGCAGCTTCCTTTCGAAAAGAAAATTAAATTGGTTTAATGTAACTGATTTTTTTCACAATTTTTAACCAAGCTACAGTCACTAGTATAGAGCTATGTACTGCTCTTCATGCCTTTTCCTCTGCTGCTTTGTGTTTGTTTCTTTTTCACTTGCTTTTGGTGAATTTGATTAGTTTTTGTTCAAAAAGAGATGCTAGGAAACCATAATATTGAAGAAAACATTAGTAAACTCCAATTACACTGTTCTAGATTGTTCCACCATAAAATGGACACTAATTTGTGAAATCTTGTGATATGACACACATCTGTGGCAGCTATTGTAAGGATGGGGGAATGGTACTGAACATCTGAATTTGTTTCTCATACAGGTGTGTTTGGCAAATCATGATCCTCATAGTGTAAAACAGCTGAATTTTAGGTACAGAATTGCTGTTTCGGCATGTTAAATTTATTGCAAAACTCATTAGCAGCACATATTTTTAGACAGCTTTTCTTTAAATCAAGCTTCATGTTTAAAGTCTTGAAAATTACTAGGGTAAAGTTGCTGTCAAACTGGTAACATGACTTCTATATAGGGAAAATTTCATGTCATAGTAGTCACAAAAAGAGCAATGACCAGCAAAATTCAGAAAGAAGTACCTAGAAATTCAGATTTTTAATCATAAACTCCAAGTCTGGTGTAGTAAAATGTTTAACATATTTAGGATGCAGATATTTGGTTTTCATAAAAGATTTGGTTTTGTGTAAAATTGTGCTAAGGTCCATAACTGGAAAATACTTCCCTGAGTTTAAAAAACATAAAGAAAATATATTCTAAATTCAGTCAGATCTGTGCATGGTAATCTGTGGGAATTGCAGTAGTTAAAAATGCAGACATCTGGATGTGTGGATCAGAAAGTTCCATTTAGTATCTGTGGTCTGCTTCTTTTGTAGCCAGCCATGTTTGTATTGAAAATGGAGCAAATAGTTTCGATATCTGCTCCAAACTCCTTGTGTAGGTGTTTAAATAACAAATGTAGAGTAAGTTATGGACAAGTTTTCTGAAGTTCAAAGGAGAAGGGATGTAGTTATACCTGCTACTTTTTCCTCTTTCTCTGTCAAATTAACCTGAATTCCCTAGTATATAAATATGGTCAATACATACCATTAAATAATTTTACTTAGATTCTAAGTAAAAAGTACAATAATTTTATATATATATATACATATTCCCAACAGTCTTGAAAATTCTTTCATTGAAGTGTGATGAAAAACTGAAATTTGAGTTAATTTAATAGATTAGTATATATTTCCTGAATGCCATTTAAGTCCCTAACAGAAAAAATAAAGTGTGGCAATATGAATAAAAGTCTAGACTTCTAATATGCATTTTTATTATTCTGCTTGACAGGTTATATATAGACTTAATATTGCTTAACATGATTGTGAAATAATTTAGTTTGAAAATTTGGTATCTTATCAATAGGTTTAATAGGATTAGGGATCTGTCATTGTTTCTAGAAACCTTTGGAGATCATATAACTCTGGTTCAAAATCCATCAGTTATTTTCTAAACAAAAGAAAAAAATTAATTCATTAATGAAACAAAGTATTGGGTATTAACTTTTTGGTGCATGGTGGCCTCTATGAAAATAAATTATCACTGTTAAACTGACATCCAGTTGATATTGCATTTTTTGTAAAAAAAATATTTTTAGTGAATTTTCCTTAAGAATCATTGTTTTCATGTGCTATAGGGCAATTTCTGTTAGAAAAAAATTGTACTTTAGTGATATGCAGAATTTTCTAAATGTTTCAATAAGAATCCTGATATGTCAGGTTTGGGGTTTTTTTAAAGTAAATAATGTGTGTTAGATGTATGTTGATAGTGACTGTGAGCTCCTTCGTCAGTTGTAGTGAAAAGCATGGCAGAACAACTGAAGTGTTGCTTACCATAAGGATGTCTTGTCTCCACCTTGCAGAAATGGTGAATTCTAACAGGGAAATTTCAGAAAGTAATTTCCAAACACAAGTCCTAAAACAAAAGCTTCAACAAATCATAGAGATGTTATGGCTTTCTCTGTGAAATTTAAACAAAAGAAATGCAGGGGCAGTTTTACCATTTCTGTATATGGGCTGAGTGTGGAAAATTTCAGAAGGAACTCACTGAGCAGACTAAGAAAAAGTATGGAGGTAACCAAAATTTTGAGTTGGAAGGGAAGACCTCCTGATGGAGTAAAACTAAATTGACTACAATCCTTTAGCTTGCAAAAAGAGACCCCCAAGGAAGAATGTGATGATCATACAGAGTCTATAATACCTGGAAGGGTGCATAGAAGAGCAAATAAGGATTTCACATTTACTGGGTTTCACAAAATGGGCATGAGGACCATCCACTGGAACTGTCAGGAAGTAGTTTTAGAACAGCCAAAGGAAAACCTGTGTAGACAAAACTACAGTGTGGATGGAACCCATGCTTAATGATTTTACAAATCAGAAGCATGGATTAGTTGAAAACCATTTAGCTGTAAGAAGCTGAGAGAATATCCATGCAAAGGCTGTATTTTCCAGTCCTTGTCACTGTTCCTGGTGAGATATCAAAGGATTCTTCATTCTGGCCTCTCATCTCTGGTCCTGCATCTTCATCTGATGTTTGTGTGAAAACATTTAGTAACTCCTTCCTCCTGCCATTCAAAACAAGCAAAAAGGGCATTCATTGATTTTTTTAACATTCTTGTGTGTCCTGGAAGTTCTATCATTTTTGGAGTTGCACACTTGGGTCAGCATCTGCTGTCTTAGTGTCAATAGGTACATATCAAGTGAAGATGTTAAGAAAAAAGAAGACTGCAGAAACAGAGTTGAGAAGGAGTGTTAAGGACTGCAGTTACCAAATTTATCAAGAATATTGGTTAACTTGATAAAAAACAATATTTTGTGATCAGGTTGTTTTGCTGATTTTTAGACAAACTTTTCCTTTAACTAATGTTGTCATTTTCACCCATATAAAGCCATTGAAAATGGGCTCTAAATACAACTGATTTCCAATGGCCACATGCATCTGCACTCCCTTTTTCCATGGGTAAGTGCTAGCACATGGCTAAGAGAAAAAAAATCACATAACAAAGAAGCGCCTTTTGTAGAAATGTATCATAATGGTGACAGTGAAAAACCTTCTGAAAACTCATTTCTGGAGTAATGAAAAGCTTTATGAAAAGTTTCTAATAGTCAAACTAGTAGAAATTACTGATAATTTTGAAGTTCCCAGCATATTGTTTCTGTGTAACCTAATGAAAACAACGTGTTCCAGAAAGCCAAATGCTTTCTGATCTTGAAAGAAACTAATGAATAACTCTACAGATACGTATTTAAAGAAGAAATAAAAGCATTGGTAACATATGTAATGAGCTTGTATTTTAAGTGTTCAGAACCAGGGTATGTTTTCATATTTGTGGTGCGTGCTGCTATCAAATTAATAGTCCCATGTCTCTGCTTTTTCTTTGCTGCTTTCTGTGATGATAAAAACTGTAGCAACCTCAGTGTTACTTTATTTTTTACAAACTTTATTTTTACAGCGTTTATCCTTGCTACATTCTTGTTCTTTCACTTGTGCAGTGAAATAGTTTCAAATCTCTTTTTTATCAACTCCTTATCCAGCGTTTGGTACAGAAGCATGTTTTTACCTTAGTTAATTAAGGGGACTGTAAACAAAAAGATGTACAATTCAAAGCCAAGCAGTGTTTCACACAAGGATGGAGGTGATAATAGCTTAATTCCTGCTTGATCTTTCCTGTCTTTGCCCTGGCTACTTCGGCTTGACCTTGCCCACAATCTGATGACCTCCTCATTGCACTCAGCCATTTGGAAAGCTGCTCATGCCATAGCTGGCCCTGAGGGGCTATCTGGGAGACCACTGAGCCATTGACCCATGTCAGGGCTGCGTTTCAGGTCTGATCTGCCCAGCTCCTGGCCTGGCTACATCCTCCACCCACAGTAGACAAAGCCACTAGGGCAATCTGATTTTTTTTTCCTACTTCTCAAGGGGCCTGCAGCTTGCACTTGCTGTGTGGAAGACCAATTTTACACCACTCATTTGCTATGAAATACACTTCCTGAAGCAATTACATGCATTGATCCTTTCTTTACAAAGGAAGTAAATTCTCTAATTTAGCGGCTCAGTTTTTCTAAATCTGTCAAATTGCCAGGCTTATTGGTTGTACTTAAGTCTCAACATCAAGTTCCAAAAAAAAAATCAAACAAACAACCTGCTTTTAAAATATAGAGCAGAAATGTGTGCATTTTATTATACACATATTTCTGTGTATATTTTTTATATATTATGTCATATATAGACGTAACTGTCTTTGTGGGCTTTTTGAATTGAGTATATTATACCTGGAGATTGCAGATATTTTTATAAAAGCGTGTAAATAAGGTTCTAATCCTATTAACTTAGATAAATTTATGTATTACCTACTGTGTATTTTATAAAATACATGACAACTTAGAAAGTTGCAGGTCTGTTTGCAAAACAAGGAAACAATCTACTTATCCAGGAGAAAATCCTTATGGGCTTGAGTGTAATTTTCCTTCTTAGTGTGTTATGTTGCACTAGAATGTATCATTTTCTGCTTAATAAAATATTTTGTTTAGCCATTACTATTACTTTGTTTTTCTGAGAAGACTTAGAAATCACAATTCCTGCACTGTTTTTCCTGAGCCATGTAGCTGTGCCAGCAGAGGTGCCAGAGCAGGCCGGCCAGGGAGGTGTTAATGCTGAGTTCCAGACCTGTTCAGCACAAGCCTGGAGCATCAAAAACATCACTTGTTTACAGCAGTGATGATCCTGACAAGGAATTTAGTGCAGACCTTGTAACCATGTGAAATCCCTGCCTTTTTTTCTCTTGTGTGTGAAATATTGTGTGGTTCTTCCCTGTAATTTATAGACTGGACACATAATGAGTAAATGAACTTTACGTGAAAGAAAAGTACTGACTCAGTTAAGCTTTGTGGGGGTTTGTTTGTTTGTTTGTTAATGGAACATGTGGCATAACTCCAGGTATTTTAGAATTTACAAAAAAAATATTTCTGGGCATTGAGCAATCTTAGGTAATAGCCTGAACATTAGGTTGTTAAACCTTTACATTAGAGAGACTAAGAATATAACTGGGTTTCACACCTTTGTGATTAGTAGCTCTGGTCCTAATTTCAAGCCAACTGTAGACTGCCATTTGTGCATTAGCACTTTGAAATGTGTATAGTACTAAAATGTGGAAGAATCAGTTTTCTGCAACTTTTTACCATCTGTAATGATTGTCTGTACCTTTCCACTAAACGTTATCTGTACCATGTGGTGTTTATTACTTTGGCTTTGTAAGTTTCTCTGTGCATAATATGCAACCAAAACCAGTGTTCTGACATTTTTTGTTTGTAGCCTTTTGTTTCTCAGTTCCTTTGTCATGTTAAAAGCATGCTAAGGAGTCATCATATCTACAGGTTTAAATTTTAGAAAGTGCAGAAGGGGGATTTCTCCCTTCTAGGGAAGGAGGGAGATGTCTGTGGGAGAATTTTTTATATTCTCTTAGCTTAATTCCATCCTAATAATTTCTTTTTTTAACATGACACGATGCATCCTCTGACAGAATTTATAACATGGCATTGTTTTTCATTTATCTACAGGAATTGATTCCTGAATTTTATTACCTCCCAGAGATATTTGTCAACAGCAACAATTACAATCTGGGAGTGATGGATGATGGAACAGTGGTGTCTGATGTTGAACTTCCACCATGGGCCAAAACCCCAGAAGAGTTTGTTCGTATAAACAGGCTGGTAAGATGGCTCTCTTTTGTTGCCCAGTCACTTCTGGCTTGCAAGATTCTTCTGAAATAATTTGGATCTTTGTTTGCAATATATATTTATAATTTAAATAGAACTATGTCTGAAATTATCTGAAGATACAGATTTACAAATGTAGGAAGAAAAAAGGATATAGTATTCTCATTCTTAGATTTGCTCAAAAAACTTTGAGTGTGGTCTAAATATGCAGGAGATCTTACTGTATTTCTATGTCAGCTCTTGTGGTTATAAAGAGCTAATTAAGCCTTTACAGAAGACTTGAAAAAGCTTGTTTAATCATAAAAATATTTGTCACTCCGATTACTTAAATGTGATTTTGAGGTTTCTTAACTTTAGTGTCCATATAACTCCCAAGAGGCATTTGCAATCTTCTGCCACCTCTTCCGTTTCTGCCATTAAATTGATATTTTTCAGAGCCCTTTTTACAAGAAAATCAAACTAAATTCTCCTTTTGTCTGCTTCATTCCCAAACCTTTGTTAGTGTTCGCTTCCCTGTTTTGGGAAATGCAGTTGTTAGCACTGCCTGTCTTCACTGTGCCCTCTGGGCAGTGCAATGAATTATGGAATAACTGTTACACTGTCACTGGTGGTGTTTCAGCACATCCTCAAAAGCTATAATAGGCTTTTCTCAAAATGAAGCAGTTCTGCATTGATGGCATTGTGAAATAAATAACAGAAACTTTTCCTAGCAAATCTTGAAATATGAGGCTGCAGTTTTCCTGTGGTCGCCAGCTAACTGGGAAATATTGAATTAAGGCATGGAAACTCTCAAAAACTTTTCAGATACCAGGTTTATCAGGATAACATCCTGAGTTAGAAAATGAGAATTGAAAAAGTTCTGTTGTTGGTGGCATGTCAGACTTCATAACATTGGAGAACCATCAGAAGAAATCTGTGGTTCAGAAGTTAATTAGAATGTTTTACGCTGCACTTTTACTGGTGACATGATACCGTGGTTTTCAGAAATGCTGTGTGGCCTAGATTCCTGCAGGCAGTGATGTAATCACAACGAATGTTGGGTGGATTTAGTGTTTCCTTCATCCATATGAATGTGCAAATTTTATTTAAATGAGATATGAAATACAGTAACATTTAGCAAGACTACTTGGCAAACCACATTGAAACTCAGCTTTTGATCTCACAGTTGTGGTGATAGGTAGGGGAGGTAGCCTGACACCTCTGTGAGCTTGGCATGTGCTGGTGCTTAAGAATAACCTGGGAAATGCAAAGCTGTGCTCTTGAGCAGACTTGTCAAAGGCACATGGTGGCCTTGATCTCTCATGACTCTGGTGTTTTAGCTTTTGCATTAAAATATACTTTTATTCTATTAGTTACAGATCTGGCTTTCCCCACTGTGAAGTCAGTCTCCCACTTCCTCCTTGTCTAAGATGTTAGTTCTTAATTATTTTTTCCTCATTTTGAGCCTTAGGCCAGGTTTTTCTCACCCTCACCTCTCTGCATGCTCTGACCTACCTACCATTCCCTCATACTTCCTTCATTTCCCAATCTGCTGCTTGTGTCTGCCTTTCTTGCAGCTCTCTTTGATATCTCTCCCTTGTGCAATATTCTCAGCGTGAAGTCTTACAGTTTTCAAATATTAATTGGACAGAAAAAAAATTGATTCTTTTTTTAAGGCTTAAGCTAATTACTAAAGTAAGAAATAATTTATCAAATGTTGGTATTAAAGTGTGCCAGATATCATCCAAATTATGTCAAGTGTTACCAAAAGGGTAGGACCTACAGCTGTAGGTCCCTGATACTGTTTATGTAATTAAGATACCAAGTTTTGGTCAGTCTGGCAGCATTAAATTTAAACCTCTGTGCCAATGAATTACATTATCTGCTTCTGTCTGACAGAGTGAAACTTAGCCTGGTGGTGGTGGGCCTGGCTGGTGGATGATGCCCTCTGTGATCTGCCACTTTTGCAGTGGAATAACACTGAGAAAATTACATGCAAATATTAAATTGCTTTTCCATGTTAATACTTGGTGGCTTGAATACCATCAGCATCAAATCAGCATCGTTTCTTTTTCAAGTAGAATAGGTGTGTTTAGGAAGAAAAAAAAGCTCAGATCTACACTAATATGATCAAGAAAAGCTTGCTACACTGTGGCATGGGCTGATGTATTCAGCCAATATTTCCTTGCTGCTTCCTGGTTCAGACCCAAAACAGCGATTACAGTATTCCAAGTGCTCATTTTGAAAGCTATGACACACAGATATTTTTTTTCCCCTTTGCATTTGAGTTTACCTCTTTAAGTCCCCAGATCTTCTACAACGATTGGAGCTCATGAAATGCATACTACTTTGATCTGTGACCTTTTTGTGGTGCTAATCGGGTTCCTGATATCATTATAGCTTGCTCATTAATCATATTTCCTGCAGCCCGTCAGGCAGCCAGACAGCCCAAGCCCCTGTTTTGCAGCCTCGTGTTGGCAGGTTTCTGCTTTTCCAGATTATTACAGTGTGATACTTGGGCTTCTCATAACCAGACCCACATCAAGCTGTGTGCTACAATTAAAGTCAGATGGTCCTCAGGTTGAACGGGGATATTCTGTTGCAGCTGTCTTTCTGGAACAGAGTAGCACGGGGAACAGATGATATGTAGGACAGTGCATAATAACAGCTTGTACAGTACTGGGTCAATAGCAGGGGTTCAGAGCATTAATTGACAGACTGATAGCTGATTTAAAAGTGATTTCCAACCTATTTTTAATTCTATAAACTGTGTATTTTAATTGAAATAGGTCATTGCATTTCCTCTGTGTTTGCTCTGGGAGAAAAAGCAGAATGGCATATAATTAAAACTGGATTTTGATTGATGGAATGTCATCACGAGCTAAATGGTAGCATCAGGATGTCATTCTAAGCAATACAAAGAACTCCAAAGTGCATCTGTTGCTTCTGCATATAGTTGCTATTTTGTATTAGTCTGTGATATACAGTGTTTTATAATAACACTAATCAGTAGGGAGCTAGGGTTTTTTTTTCTCTGAGACAGTCCAGATTTTGGTGGAAAAGGAACTGTGTTTTTACCATTCTGAAACCCTATTATATACCTCTAAAGCTCAGGCATACTATGTTTAGTGCCATGAAATAACAGCTAAGAGATTGGAAAATATTTTTCAGTTTACACAGGTGCAGTTAATAATTATAGTATTGTCTAAATCCATCATTTTATAAATACATGTGTAGTAAGAATTATAGTATTAATTTAATAAGAGTAAAAAACCCACAGGCATTTAAACAAGACAAAATAATAATTTCTCCCCCCAAAAAACCAGAAAAATCTCAAATGTAACATGCTGTTGCCTCATTACTTTGCTATTTCCAAATTGTAATATCTTTAGGCATTTAGTATGTGAGTAAAGGGGAGGATGCAAACTTCATCTGATACCTAATGAAAAATACCTAACAACTTTTGGATCTCCCATGCTTCTGAGAGACCTATAGGAAATAGGAATGGGAAGTGAACTTGGAAGAATATAAAGAGATAGATGCTCAGATGTGGTTTGGGTACAGAAGTCCCAAAGAAAATCTTTAGCAGCAGTTGTCAGACACAAAAACAGACATAACCTTTAAAACTTAGGTTTTTGTGGCATCTTTTCTTGGCTTCACAGCTTTAGTTATGTTAGGTGCTCTCCTTTAGAACAGCTTTCTATTTTAGAAATTTAATTTCACATGTTGGACCTAGGGATAATTACTGCCTTCAAGCTGATAGGAAATTTAAATGCCCATGGTATCATGCATGAAAAAGCAGACATTCACAAAGACCAGGTGAAACCCTGGGAAAAGCCCTATGCTTCCCACTGATAGTTAGGAATAGCTAAAAATCCCAATGAGGAAGTTCTGTTCTGCATGGTAAAGTAATCTATTTTGTCCTGTCATTGAAAGGTGGATGTCTGAATTGGGAAGAATTAATTTGAAACTATTAATCAACAGATAATAACTAAATTTCACACAGCTTTGATGAGCCTCAGCTTTCTGAGAATTGGATTGCTTCAATGATAATGAAGCCATTGAGGTCTGTCAAGGCAGCTTTCCACAATATATCTCAATTTAAGTATTTTAGTGCTTTATTGCAGAGTTAGTCCTTTCCTGATTAGGGGTTTATCCATTTCATTCAATGCTGGGGAAAATGTAAGACAAATTAGAAAAGTGATGAGATTACTGTGCTGGACTGAAAGTTTTGAAATCCAATTTTCAAATAATTGAAAATGTAGTGTTTGGAAGCTGGGATGCTTTCTGAAACAAATGAAATGCTTAAATACATAAAGATACTCTACACAACAGTAACTGTGGCTGAGCCATGAAAAGCAAAATGGAGAGGAAGGGTAGAGCAGTCATTTGCCCCAGTACAAATTTTAGTGGAGCACAATGAATCAGTGTTAAGAACCATCTGAGGTTAGAAAAATCTCCAGTGAGAATTAGGGGATCATTATCAGCTAATATGGGGCGTTTCTTTTTAGCACAGGCAACTCCACCTAACACCACTCAACACTGAAAAAGAACATCCCCTGCCAACTAACAGACAACAATGCTCAGAACTGCAGGTTTTGTGAGTTGGGTGAAAAATCAAAACCTGATTTTGAAAACATGATGCTACTTTCAATCTCTTAAAACTATTGCTGGTAGTCAAATACAGATACTGAGGTAAAGCCTGTAACTTGGAATGTATTGGATTTTTCTTGTGTTATCTTGGAAAAATCTCTCTGTGGGATTTTTCCTGGTCCCACAGCTGTGTATTTGAACATGTGTTACAGCAAATCATATCATAATGTGATATGAACTATGTGAATTAAGACTTAGAAGTAGAGATTACTAGTAACAGGTTGCTAGACTATTAGTTGTGTATTCCTGATCAAAGCTGACTCATTCAATATGTTAAACACATTAGAGAGCAGGAAAAAGGGTAAAATATAAACGGGGCTTAACCAGCATCAGAGTTATCTGTGCAGCTCCTACTTTGAGATTCTGGTCTTCATAGAATTGGATGTGGTCTTAAAAAGCTGGAATGCAAATGGAGCTGTGTACACTGAGAGATGAAGATGCTTTCAGCAATCCGAGCTGATGTTCATAGAATTTGAAGATTTTGATATCAGTTCTTTCAGACTCTGAACTGTTGCTTCCATGTCTCTTTCTGATATTTGGTGCTTTCATGTGGCTTTTCTTTGAATATTATAATCTATATACAAACCAAGATCTATACAATATCCTCTGAATAGAGGATGTCTATTAGCTCTACAAGTATGTCTATTAACTCTACAAGTATTACAATTTTTAGCAAAAATCACTTCTATAAATTATTATATAAAAGATAACTATAAAAGTAATCTGTAACTTTGCTTTTCCTGACAAGTACTTTTACTCTATGCTATGAATGTGTGTAATGCAATTAAAATAGCTGTATGATAATGCAATTAAAAGAGCTATATGTTTAAACATAACTATTGCCAGTGAATCTTAAAGCACCGTGGTATGTTCATTTTATGTTCTTTCAAGAGGTAACTATGAAAAAAAGTTTTGTGCAGGAAGGTAAGGTTCCTTGTATTAGGCAAAATAAACATTTTCATCCACAGAAGTCTCAGAAATGTAGCAGTTTAATTCCAGTCAGGAATGGTATTCTTCAGCAAAGTTGGGTGTGGAAGGTCCAGTCTGCTGGCATATTGGATTTCATCTGTAAAAAGGTTGATATTGTTTAATGCTTTTTTTTCCCCCATCATCTATGGAAACAAGCACAGGGGCTCCACTGTGTGTGCCTTAGCAGGCAGAGGGGCACAGGTGGTCTCTTAAACAGTTGTAGGGGATGTAGGCTGGTGTGTGAATGAAGCAGCAGGATTCCTCCTTTCCTGGAGAAGCGCCTCCATGACTGCAGTTTGCAGTTCTAGTGAGTGTCTTGTTTTCCTTTTCAATTTTTCCATGTGGAATACCAGCATTGGGTTAAAGCTGTCTGTTTTTGCATTTGAGCTAAGTGATGCATTGGTAAATCTGTGTTCCTGCACCACTCAGGGTATCTCCTGTCAGCTCAGCACACACAGTTATGACAATTTCATCATCCGTGTTTGTGCCCTTTTACAATTACTTCCTAAAAGTTAGAACCTTGGTTGTCTTTGACATAGAAATGTTTGTGTGCAGGCTAGAATCAAAAAACCTGGGTAATTGTAAGCAGTCTTTTGATTTAATTATATCATGTCCAGATCTGATTATTAGCATAGAAAAGGAGGGGAACAAGACCTTTTTTTGCCCACTCTGAAGGATTTTATTCAGATCTGATATGAGGATAAGTGTAGAATAACCTTAGCAATGCCAACATAACCACACATAGGTGAAATTGGTGCAGGTGAAAACCTAATCTGTGGGTATTGTGGAGGGAAAATTTAAAAAATCATTCAATACAAGACATTTTTGAAAAGTAAAGAGGAAATATTTCTAAGGGAATGTGATATATGGCCTATTAGAAAAGATTCTGAAAATCTGTGAATAAAAAATGTAGACTAATTTTTCTGTATCTACAATTGCCTCTCTGCGTATAAGAATAACTTATTTTATT
Organism: Illadopsis cleaveri; assembly: GCA_013399915.1. Classification (NCBI taxonomy): domain Eukaryota; kingdom Metazoa; phylum Chordata; class Aves; order Passeriformes; family Timaliidae; genus Illadopsis; species Illadopsis cleaveri. The sequence continues at coordinate 225,874 of VXBB01000838.1, read as the reverse complement.
GAAGTGTCATCTAAGAAATATGGCCAGAAATTCATGTTTATTTAAATCCAGTCCTGTTGGAATAGTGGCTTTATTAATTTTCATGTATGAATTTTTGTTGGTTTCATTTGTAAAGAAGACTACTATACAGAGAGAGTCAAATATATTCAAGAATATCAGGGAAGTAATTAAATGTGAACTCAAACGGTGCTTTTGAACAGAAGGTAAGAATGCTGAAAGCATTCAGTTTGGGTTTCATAATACAGCAAAACAGGCTAATACTGGGAGATGGGATTTGCATAATATATATGATAGAATACACTGGAGAGATGCATCTGCAGGACAAAGTTAATACATAGTAAAATATATGTGCATGATGGAAAGATGCTGGGGTTTTTTTGCCTTTTCAATAAAAACAGTAACCTAGGCAGTGCATCATCGTTTGCTCGTCAAAAGCATTGATTTATTTTCTATCTGATCCAGCTTTGTAAATAGGAAGAGAAAGCAGAGTTTTTAAAGTCTGTTCTTTCCATAACATTTCCTTCTTTACATCTTGTTTGCAATTCCTACCGTCTCTTTAAACTGCGTGCAAGTTACTTTGTAGGAATTACAACCAAACTCTGGACTTCAAGAATGTAAACAGTGTAAAATTATTTTAAAGAAAGTCCATACAGGCTTGCATTTCAATAAATTCTGAAAGTGGGATAGATGCCAGTCTTCCTGAATGAAGAAAAATTAATGGAATCATAAATTCTTTGTCTTTGCTAGAGTGGAAAAAAATAGTTAAAGAAGGTGATATCAAAATTTGCCACACTTTATAGTTCCAGAAATCCAAGGTGTTAAATAATTGTAGTCTAATTCTTTTATTATTTTTAAAAAAACATAATTATCACATTCTAAAAATATTTTTAATTACTTTCCAATTATTAGGACGCTACACATTTATGGGTAATGTGTCTGTCTTAGTGAAGTCTGAAACTAAACAAGGTGTGCAGTAATAAAACTAAAAAAGTAGAAATATTTGAGCTGAGACCAAAACTAAACAGTAAGAGATTAAATAGTAAGAAGAGCCTAGATACATGTATGAGAGTCAAAAGGAAACAAAGCCTAAATAAAACTGTGGACTTTAAAGAGAGTGATGAGAGATGCAGGCTTTCTAATGAGGTAAGAGAATTTACCATAGCAAAGATAAATATTAAAACATAGAGGAGGATGTTATGCCATTGGGAAAGATTATAAAATGTTGAATAATAACGCAGTTTGAGTAGATACAGTTAAAAAAAAGAAAAGTAGGTATATTTGCTTTTATCCAAAAAAAAAAGATGATTGGAAGCAATCTCGACAATTAAATATGCTTTCGGCTCTGTTGTTGTGTGATGTTGTAGAACTGGTGCTTGAAAGCGGGTCCGTGGAGGACATTAAAGTTATTACTGTGTGAAATGAAGTGAGAAACAATTGTGCTGGAGCCACTGCCCCATTTAACAGGTGTTCACTAAATCTGTCTGTCTTCTCTTTGTCTGTTCTGTGAATGCTTTGCCTGGACTGATCCTGCTGAAAATGTATCAAGAATTTTGATTAACACGTAAAAATTGCTTCACAAGCTCAGTAGTGGTAAGGGAGGATAAAAAAGTTTGAAAGAGCTGGCAGTTTCTTATTCTATTTACTGAAACTTACAGTCTGTGATTGGAAGTTGCCTTGCAAAGAAATATCCAAGTTGTTCCTCCTGTAAGGAGATCAGGACTTGCATACAATGAATGTACTGGTGAGAGACTCGGTAGGATATGGTGTTGTTTGTTTTTGTTTTTGTGTCTATTTATGGATCATATGAGAAAACATGCTGCTAAACTTGAATTTGGTGGGTAGCTCGAAATAAAGAATTTGAAATAGAGTAAGTATTGTAGACCAGTTTCCATCCTAAGTGTTGAAGAAGGAAGTGAGATTTTGGTAATATTTGCATACATGGAGCTGTGGTTTTCAGCTGAAGAAGGGGAGGGGCTGAGGAAACCTGGCCATCTGTGCCTTACATGGAAGGATACAAAAAAAACTCAGCTGAGGCTTGCTTTCAGTGCTTTTCCCTGGCAGGACTCCACTCCTGGGATGAGGAAGAGTAATGTTGCTAAAACCATCTGGGGTACAGAGAAAGCTTATGACAAAGATATGTATGTTGGAGGAACTCTCGTTTGAGGAAAGAGTTTCTTGTTCCTAGAAGAGAGGAGATAAGAAAGAGCTTAAGACAACCTTACAGCATAATGTATAGTACCGAGAAGATGCATCAGAAAATGACATTCTTTATTTCGTAACATGAGGACATAGAAGTTGTTCATGAAGTGATAAATTTAATTTTGCTATAGGGCAATATTTTTCACAAAGTGTGTAATTAGACTCAGGAATGTAAAATACTCAAAAATCAGAGAGGGACATTTATACAAATGAAAAGATAGTTTGTTATGTGATACAAAACATGTAATGTGAAATACAAAATGTTACATTCAGCAGTTAAGACAAGCTCAGAGAAATATATGACAGAAATAGTACCCACCTCTTCTTGCTCTAATAAATAAAGTGTCTTTTTCTTAACCTTATTAAATTAATGAGATTTTAGTCATTAGAACAGATCTTTAGGATTTATAGAGAAAATCTGAAGACATGGTTCCAAAACTTGGGGGAAGTAGCTAAGGAGAGCTCCCCACCTCCTTCTTCCTATCTCTCACCAAATTTCTCCAACTGTGTCTTTGTTCAGGAACAGATGTTTGTCAAGCTGTGCTTTAAACTGAACTTACACGAAAAATCCTTACTTCTAACAAAAGTTATTATTTTAGTGACCTGATGTACAAATTTTTGTCCCACTGATGGCACTTGCACAGAAAATGGCACAGTCAGCTGTGCTGCAGTGGAAGTACAAACGTTCTGAAGTGGAAACCCCTGAAACTGTTTGCTCTGTTGAAGTTATCTCGTGAAGCAGCAGTGAGCAGTGTGGGCTTGTGAAGCTCTAGTTAGCCCTGTTCCTGGTCCCAGTTAGGTGATAGCAGCTCTGTGCTCTGCAGGGAGTGTTGTGCTGCTGCCCGAGGAAGGGCAGTGTCAGGCTGCTGGTGATTATGCGCCTTTGCAAAAGCAGTGGGTGGAAACTGATGGAAAAGGTTACTGCACCCCAGCCCATCTGCTCAGCATCAGCCTCCTGCTAGATGGGCCCTCACATCTGCCAGTTGTTACCCTTTAATTGGAAGTTCAGGTGTAGCCCTTTTGGTTTAAGGAGAGGCCAAACTAGAGCCCATCAGTCAAGAAAAGAGAATGTACTTGGCAAAAGAAATGCAGGTTTTTGACAATCCACGTCATGCTCAAATGAGTCATAAATGTACTGGGCACTTGCTTCCTTTCCTCAGATGCTTGGTCCACCCTTAAATGATAAAGGACTGGGAATTCTTTTCCCAGTTTTTCTTTGTGAAGGAATTTGAGCAGCCCCAGATCTCTTGGGTTGTAATTTTTATTCTCAGACTTTATCAATTAAAAGGGTGCTCATGCTAGCTACAAAGTCCCCCTTTAGGTAAATACTTGCTGATCTGTTGATCTGTGTTAGTAGTTACATTTGTGAGGTATAGAGTCAACTACAGAACCAAATCCAATGAGGGGCCAGTTTTAAGTTCCTTTTTTCATTCTCAAATAGCCACGAATACTGTATACTCTGCAATTTAAACCAATACAATTGTTCAGCTTTTGAAGCATGAAGTAAAGGATCATCAGTGAAAAACATCAGAGCTAGAGTTTCTTGTGCTTGTGCTCACCTGATCCTTTCCAGGTTAGTTTAAGTACTTAAAGAATGTTTTGGCTGCCTATGTAGGGTCAGTTTGGCTGAAAGATGTTAGGGAGCCCTCATTTGCCAGTGTCTGTAGCAGATCTGAGGAATAGAATTTTTAAAGGGTGAAACTTTAATAAGCAGCAGAGAGCAGGTGAATTTTCCATTAATGTAGCTGCTTTGTAAGAGCATAGTGGAGGGTATATCTATAAAAGGAAAGTATTTATGTAACCCAGAGAAGGCTCTAAAGCCAAGACAGCCTGGCTTACTTCTTTTTGAGAGAAATTTTCTTAAATACTGAAGTTTGAAAATAAATCTCCAATACAAAAATTATATGAAATCTCAGCTTTTGGTTTTTTTGCATTCTGAAATCTTACTTCCTATTTGGATTTTATTTAGGTAGGCTAGCATTGTTAATAAAAAGGAACAGCTTGTAAAGCAACATTAAAGATACTAATAATATCAAAAGTATAACTGGCATTCAAATATTCAAATGGAGACAAAATTCTGCATTGATAAAGTGACAAAATACATACTCTTGTGAGGTCCCTTGTGTTTGTCCTTATCCAAATGGAAAGGATTTTCTGAACTACATTTAAATGTTGGACCTGATCCAAGTTAGTTGTTAGTGAGAGTTGAACTGGGCTCATAAAAACATGAAAGGTTCAGCAGCATGCAAGTAGTTTAGAGGAAGTTGATTTAAAATATTAGAAAACTCAAGTGGGTTTAGTTTTGCAATGTGTAGAATGAAAATAATGCTGGAAGCTTCATTTATAATGTTTATTTTTAATTAATAAAACCCTCAACATTCTCCATTGTGTAAAGGAAAAAAAAAACCCACACGCCAAAACAAAACCTGTGTAATTGTTTTGAGGATGTTGCAAACCACATGCAAGAATAAAAATAGTGCAAAGTATCTTGTTTCTAAAAATCTCTGAAAAAAATATTACAAATGTATAGCAGAAAAGTCCTTAAGGGCAGCGAAGCCTCCTAATTGTTACTGACATTATCTCTTGCCATCTGCTTTCTGAGGCAGAATAAGAACTTTGTAATGAGGATTAGGAGTGGAGGACGGTGAAAGCATGCTCCAGGAGCTGCTGGAGTGTTCTCTGCTTTCATAATAAATCACAGGATAACTTTTTAACAACAGGCTTTTCGCAATATATTTTGCCTAAACTAATATAAATAACCCAAGAATTAAAAATTGCTGCGTAATCTCAAAGATGTTTGATTTATAGCCAGTTACTTTGTTAAGCCTTTCTCTAAGATATTAAAAGGATGTGAAGCAGCCTCTTCTGCATGGACTTGGGTGTTTGCACTGTCAATATCCTCCCTTCAGACTGATGTAAGCTCATCATGCAGGCACACCCTTGGGCTGTGTGTACACCAGAATTAAACTAAGAGCAAAAGCCATTCCAAAACTGCACTCAAACTTAGCTCACATCCATTTTAAGCCCAGTTTTGCTGTCAGTGCGGACAGATCTGAACTCTTCACAGATTTTTGGCAGATTGTGTTCCTTTCTGGCTTTATTCTTGGTTGTTGAACTGTGCCCCAGTTGCAGTTTGCCCTGTGTGGATTAGTGCTTTAGAATAATTTTAGAAGACATTTAGGTTTATTCTTTTGGGTTTGGATGTTTCTCTCCCAAATGTGGAGGGAAGTTCCTTTTGCATTGTTGTAACCAAGGGTGACCACTTAATGAGAAATTTTGCTTTGTGCTGAGATTCCTCCCATGGGATGTGTCATCTAACCTGATTGTAACCCATTTATAGGCCCTGGTACCCAAGGTGTAAGCAGTGTGCTGACTTGTGTTGTTTTTGCTACTTTTGTTATTTTGATATTGTGGCTGTGTAGGACCCTGACATGAGCTGGGCTGTGCATTTGAAATGAATAAATCCTGTGTACTCAGCATCGGTTTTGTTTCTGGCTACATCAGCACAGTCACATTGGCTCAGTTTTATTTCCAGTGCTTTAAATCCTGCTGATTTGGGTTTGTTTTATGCACCCTTGTCGTGCAGCATATATAAACATCATCCTCGGTGTGGTTGGGCTGGTGACGGGCAGGAGTGCTCGGGGATCAGATAAAAGCGCCTGGCAAGCTGGGTCTCGCCAGATGGCCATCTCTGTTTTATGTCAGTTTTGTCACTTCCCTAACAAGAGCAAGTCCCAGTGCAGGAGGAAGGTAAGGAATGTATTCCATTGGTGTTCCCTGAAGTGAGCCACAGGGTTTCCTAGAGATGGATGCTCCTTCTATAGTCACACATCTCTGACTGAAACATTCCCCTTTTTCCTGCTCCTTTCATCATGACGTTAAGGATGTAACAAGAAGTGAGAGAGTAAGAAAGGAAAAAAACCCAACTGAGGTAGTCCCTAAAATTTATGTTTATCAGGGACAGTTATAGACTGCAATGAAATGCCACATATTGGGGTTTTCCAGTCCAAAAATCACTTTCTGCAAAGAGACTAAAAAGGGTAGTGCACATGAATGGTGGCAGTGGAGCTTGCTGGCAGAAAGCTGTAATACAGGCAGCGAAAGCAGAGAATTTCACAAGGAATTAATGCAAAACTATACAGAGGAATCAACAGATGTGGCCAGATATGTTCAGCTTTTCTGAGGTGGTTTTTGTTTTTCTGTTACTATCTGTAAATACAAAAATGACAGGGATATGGATTGATAAACAGAGACAGCTTTACTGTCTCCAGCAGTTACATGGAGATCCTAATTCAGGAACCAAAAATGAAATCTATTTGATAACTTCTTGAAATGTTAGGTTCATGTACTAGGTATGAAGTCTGTAGTGAGCTCTAGTAACATCTAGAAGATTAACACAACTTTGGGCTCCACAAAGGACTCAATCCTGAAGTATCTTCTTCTAAAAAAAAAAAGGTGCAATTTTTTTTTGGTAACAATAATGTATGGGAAATGCAGGTGCTGAAATTAATTTTAACAAGTAAAATTTGGACATAAACTTTCAGATGACATAAAAAGCTGGAATTTTATTCTCAGTAAAAATGTTTGTGTAACCTTACAAACAGAATGCCTTGCAGCCTCTTATATGTTCTATATGAAGTGAAAACACTAAGACTGATAAAAATAGTCTTCCATAGTTTAAAAACTAAAGCCACTGTGCTAAAATGTAGAACTTAATTTCTGAGTCACATATGGTGTGATTTTAGAAATACCTTCTGATTGCGTTTGCTACTAATATGAATGTTGCTTCTGTTTTCATTGTCCTTCAAAACTCTACTTGAGATTTAAAATGTTAGAATCTGTGAAATTAAAGTTCTTATTTTCAGGAGATAATTTTATTTCTGTATTACCTTAATGTAAAATTGTAGTGGTCTTCATAAACAGAAAAGGTGACTAAAAGACATGACATTCTTAATATGGTATTTGAGAACAGAACTGCCCCTTTCACTTATCTGATCACTTCATGCATGTTAGCTTTCCATCTTTCAAGCAGTGGGCTGTAAGCAAATTTCAGGAATTTTTAATGTTCTTGGAGAAGGCTGTACATTTGTGACCCAAGGATTAGTAGATAGAGGGTAATACCTCTTAATTTGGGGTCATGAATGCTTGGCGGTCATGTGCTGACCTTACAGTCATTACGTGTCTGAATTCACGTCCTTCAGTTGTTTGCTTTGCTAGCTGAAGGGCCTTCCCACAAAGGCAGCAATAGGAAAACATTAAGAAAGTGTATTTTGGTTGTAAATTCTCTCAGAACCGTGGTCCTACACCAACTACTGCTTTGGGATTTTTAATGAGCTTGGAACCAATTGCAGATTGCATAGAGACATGTTCACACATTGTGTCCTACAATGAGGGGCTCTCTTTTTCCTCCTCTTTGGAGGGTTTGTGGAATAAGTTCAGCTAATGCCTCAACACATAATGTCTAACTAAATGATCACATGCTGGGTTTTTTATGCTGACTTTGTTCAGTCTAGAAGATGGACAGAGCTCATTTAATGCATTGCTCTTTTCCTTCTCCATACCGCTACATTTATATAGCTTCAAACCCTATTTATTGCATGCAGTTTGAACTCTCTTCTAAAAAAAGCATCCCACATGGCCTTTTCTTTGATATTCACTCAGTAGTATCTGAATCATCCACAGCCATTACTAAGTTACCTTCACATGACCTTCATGTGATGAGGCAAATGTATTATTTCTATTTTATAAATGCAGAGGAGACAAAAGATGCTTGCCTATCATCCCTGCTGACTATGTGTGTCTGTTTTGAAAGTATTAAGAGGTGACATTTTTCAGAGTATTAAGCATTCTGCGGATTCTGAAAGAAAAGATAAAATGTTGGTTTTAGTTTGGGTCAGTTCTCATTTGCTTTGCCATTCAGCCCAGCAGACAGTTGTGTTTGTATAACTGGGTGTCAAGAAGGAGAGTCTAGAAATGGTGTGACAGGGCAGAAACTGCTTATATTGCAGCTGAAACCTCAGCAAATCTTACCTGACCGTGAAATCTGGTGAAAAAAATTATGGAACTAATCACACTTTGACAAACCTTTGTATCAAACTAGATACCCCCCAAAAATATAGATTGGCTAATGAGTAATTAATGTTGAATTAGATGGCAGTTCTGTAGCAGGCATGAAAGCCATCTTTCCAGGACAAGTGGAGTGTGATGCAAAAATCTTTTCTCTTTTAAATACATTGAAAAACAACAGTGAAAATAACTCTCTTTGTAGAGAATGAGACATGAAACTCTTTTGCATTGTTTAATGGGGTGCCGGTGTCTGAAGCCAGAGGGGCTCTGATAAAGATCTTACCAGTCTTTCCATGACACAAATAAATGGACTCTGGATTTTCAGTATTATTTATTTGTTGTTAATGTGAAGGTACAGATTTTTTTATCTATGCCCAGTATGATTATTTGGCATTCCATGAATAGATAGGAAGAGGGAAGTTTGTTCTGAAGACCAATGTGATAAGAAAGTACATTACCAAAAAATTGCCATATATATATATATATATATGCATACATTATATATATATACATATATATACATACATTATATTGCTGAAGATTTTAAAGTTGTATTTACTCGTAGGTATGACTTTCTTTTAAACTAAGGTGAAGTATTCAATATATTTTTTCCCTAATGGAGTAAATATACATGTAAACATATGTAAATATGGCTAGGTAGATTCTTTTGTTTTTCTCTTACAGAGTATGTGAGGCTCGTTTGTATTGATGGAAAAAGGTGGGAAAGAATTCATAATAGGTTTTTAAAACCAGGAATTCCTTTTTTGTATTAGTGGATAGTTGTTTTGCAGTAGCCTACATAAAGGATTTTTCCAAGAAAAAAGTGGAATTTATCACTCAGAATAAGTAATAACACGGCAAAAGAGGGTACTCTGAGACTTTTGCTGTCAGTGATGTGTTTTCCTGGGTGAAATCTGATTTTATTGACTAGAAGTAGTCAGTAGGCTTCTGTAAACAGCCATAAGCACTGCCAGAACAAGGAACTGAAAAAAGACAATGAATCTGCCAGACCCTGCCTGCAGAGGTGAATGTTCCACCAGAAATCACATTCCTCTGGAATTCCTGATCGTTTCAGACTTGCAGTTTTGTGGCGAAAACTCTTCACCTGCAGCAGTTAAGAGGTCAAAACTATTGTAAAAGTTCCAAGGTCTGCTTCTGTCACCTAAGAAAATATCTATGGCAGTGACCTGCCAGCAGTTTTTTTTCCTGGGACCCCATAAAATCTTCCATTGAGGGTAACTTTCCCTGGATAGCAAATTTCAGCTGAGTGACAGTAAGCCAAGACTTGCCTTAATTACCCTTTGTGGTCTCTCAGAAATATTCTAAAGGCATCTGCAAACCAGAGGTTGAGAACCACTGATTTAAGGAGGTGGCAGTAGTTAATTGTTCACATGTCATTGTTAAAATGAGCATCAATTCAGTCTGGGCATGAACTGTCTTTTTGCTGTGACTGGTGATTATGGTTTTGTAGTGGTATAATTGCTAGTCTAATAGAGGTAACTAAGGTTAACAACAGAGATAAGTAAATATCATCGAATTATTTCCTGCCTTTAATCCTGGTGAGATAGAAAATATATTAACAAATCCCAGCAAACCTCCAAATTTATTATGCCCTGAAGGGGGGTGTTTGAGCTTTGCTAATAAGAGGCAGATCACATGCCAGATAAGCCCTAGTAAACATAATTTTCAAGTGATAGTTTGCTTTCTGAGGATTATCCCATTAAAACTTGTGCAGGGTTTTGGAGCAGAGCTGGAGGAGCTTTTATTAACTGTCAGAATTCTAAAGATTTTACTTGTTGATACTGAATGTGGACGTGTATGACATAATTGCTTTGGCTGGTTGAAAAATAGTGCCTATTGTAAATTGTGAATGAGTCTGTGGTCTGCAAAAACAGCTGTAATAAATTGTAAGGTATGTGTTGTGCATGCTCATTTTACAAAAAATTTTTGAGTTGTTTCAGCTCAGAAGCTGTTTCTGGGGGAAAAAAAGAGCCTTTGAAAAAACAGGCCTTTTCTGTTACTGAATAAAAATGTGTTTGTGAAATTGGCAAGGAATATGTGGTTATGTTTGATAGCTTTATTGTCATAGCAAATGTTGAGAGTGATTAAAAACTAAAAAGAAGAAGAGCAGATAGATAAAGTACCTAGGAGATACATCCCATAGATAAAGTACCTAGAAGATACATTCCTAACTTCAGGTTTCCTGCTCACATAGGCGACACGCTGGCAGTGCCTCTGGGCACAGGCTAAATGCTAATCTGTCTGGGACACGTAATCCTGGATCTTGGAAATCAGCAGAATGGAAGGGTGTTGTGCCATGCCCCTTGGTTAGACAGTCACTGTCCCAGGCACTGTGTAAGAGGGAGATTCAGTTTGATTAGTACAGCACGAGAAAGAAATCATCTTGCAGGTGAATATCTCCAGCATTTGCACCGGTGCTTGATGCTGCAGCAGGAGGAAGTGGCTGTCACGTCTGTAGGGATGAGCCTCAGATCCCAGGAAAGCTGTGGAGCACCCAGTCCCTTGGCAGCAGTTATGGCTATGCTTCTCCAGACGTTGTGGAGGATAATCCAAACAGTGGTGGTATGTAATTTAGTCAGAAGCATTTCATTATTTAGATGGCTGTGGAATGACCAAATCCAACTGGTATGCAGGTGGTGATCTGGTAGTTTGGAAGCAGATGCAGTTTCATAATGCAGGTTTCAGTTCATATATGGGAATGACTTAAAACAGCTATATTTTTTTCCTAGCAAGCTATAAATGAGTCCTTGGTTTGCAGTTGTATTCAATTATTTTAAACCTATTTACAATGTATTCTATTGTAAAGCCATGACCTTTGATCTCCAGAATGGTTGCATGTCTTTTGTGGGAAGCAGGAAGTCTTGGGGCAAGTGACACTTGCAGTGCAGTTTATTTTACTTAGACTTTGATTCGCCCTCCTCCCCCCTGTTTCTAGAACTGAAGACAAATTTCTGTTTCTATTGGATTATAAACAGGTTCTGGATAGCTTCAGCTGCTGCATAGTACAGTGATATTTTAATTTGCTGGGTAGACATGTTTACTGTGTACTGTGTAGTTTATGAGTGTTACCATAAATGAGGTAATCTTGCATCTTGGTTTCCATGTGTGAAACATTACATGAGCTAATGCAGCTGTGCCACTGCTTGCTGGGTATTAGTAGACTTTATTTGGATGTAAAGTTTATACTGAACTACTTTAAATATTTGTGCTAAAACTGGTAGTGCTGCTTTTTTGATGTGTTTTATATGACACTGACAGATGCCAAGTTTCACAAAGTAATGTAAAAATGTACATTCTGCCTTGTGCCCATTGTTCTCAATAATAGAGATTCCAGAGGGAAATAATATTAATGACAAAATTTTTAATTTATGTTCAGTTAGTGTTTCAGGGACTGTATATTTATGTTAAATATGCAGAGGAACAGTAGCTTCCCAGCATACTGTAACAGTCCTAAAAACACACACATTCTCTCCAGAGTCTGGATTTGGAATCTGAAGTGACACATGTGGGTTGTGAGAAAAGAGAAAGTTGATTTCTGCTCCGTGTTTGAAGGAATACGTAAAGATTTTTCCATAGTTTAGTTTTGCCTACCAACATGCTTGAATCATCGTGTTTTCTAAAAGTCTATGTTTTTAGCATCTAGGGCTGTAGTCTTCTTAATTAAAAATATTGCACATTTTTAGGAAGGTGTAATACACAGTAAGCTATAAAATATGTCAGTGTATTTTGCTAAGTCTAATATTAACACTTGCATGTAATTTCTTGGGCTGAACTTAATTTATGTTCTTCTTGATAAGTCAGAATAAGGGACATCTGCAAAGCACATTTAAAAAGACACTAAAATTATTTTGTAAGATTAAGTACTCATTTTTAAGCACTAAAGAAACAGGTATGTATTTTTTCATAAGCCACTTTAAAAGGGCTTTGTCGTGCTGAGGATGTGTTCTGAAGATCTCCAACACTATCTCATGCTTTTCTAAGAAGAGAATTAGAAATTATTGTGACATAGAAGTTCATCTTTAAAGCACTTAGCTGGAGAATGAAACCAGTTGCTGCTTTCCTCCCTATGTATGTCCTTTGCTTCTTACTCTTCATCCCTTGTCCTAACTTCAGCTTCTTGCAGATATTCCTTGTGACACTGCAGCTGAAGCAGCTCCACCAGTGAATTGGCTGGTGTGCCTATGCTGCCTCACCAGATCCAATGACATGGATATCATGGATATTTTTTAACTTGTATTATGAATATTCTTGTTTGTGTGATAATTATACTTGAATTTCTTACAGTAACTTTGCTCCTTGTATGTATTAGTCATTGTGAAGTCTTTAATCAGAGAAATATGGAGTCATTTTGCATAGTCAGAAGCAAAATTACTGTATGGCATGGTTTTGATTTCATTTTGCCAAAACTAGGAATTGTCTAAAGGAGAAGTCTTTGGGATTTAGGTATTTAAAAATAAAAAAAATAAAAAGCTTGCTATACATATGGAATTAATGAAGTCTTTTATAAAGGAGAAACAAGTTTTTGAAATCTTACTATTGTTAATATTTGCATTGAATACCCCTGTGTGTGCAGAGATTAACGTAAGGCTCAATGTAAACCTAGTTGCTTGTTTTCATATTTTTATTAATTATGTGCTTTTTACCAGCTATATTAAACAGTTTGTTTCCCTTGACTGGAACAGCAGCTGTAAGGCCTTTGAAAACATTCGTTAGTGTACGTTTCACTCCATATAAAGTGAACCCCCACTGTTTAATGTAGAAGGATCTGGAGGTTATATACTGAATTTAGTCTGCAATCCGTTTTTACTTGTAGTTTCCAGTAAACTTCTTTATTTAAGATTTTTGCATTTTTAATCTCCATAGTTTGCCATAGTTTGTGTTTTTCTTTAAGCTGTTGCCCTTGAAATTGTTAGTGTGGTAAAGTTTAAGCTTTTATAATTTATCAGTTTCCTAATTAAACAGTTTTCTAATTCTGCGGATAGACAGTTGAAAATGTGAACTCTCAGGTCTCAAATTTACCTAGGCAATTAAAAATTACACTGTATTTTGAGGCCCAAAATTTTTGGTAATGATTTTCACCTCTTAACTCTTGCGTAACTGAAAAGAATGAGTTGTGGCTTTCAGGGGCTAGCAGTGTAGCCTGTCTCCTTCCTCTTCTTGGTTTTGCTGTGCAAACTTGCCTGAGGAGGAAAGGTCTTTCTTCTTTTCCTCCCTCTTCCCCAGTCCTGACATTGTAGGTGCTGGTCAGACAGGATTTGTGATTTCTCACACATATTTATGGCCCAATAATAAGATACTTAAATGTAATACTTAAAAATTAACAACAGTTAATAAGTTGATTTTAAAAACCTTTTGCATTTTAGTATTTTTAGTCCTCTTATGTCCAGAAAAATATTTCCCAATATCTTAACTTTCAGCAGAAACAGATATAATTATGTCAAAAATGAAGCCATGCAATTTTAATTGTCATCACGTCATGATAATAATGCTATTTCCCACATACACACTTTCATTTTTTGCAGGTATAAGGTTTTTGTCGTCTTTTACATCTCTATTAGTGTGCACACACTAAGCTGGACATTTTTCTCGTGAGTTTTTAGTATTGCCAATAATCATACACTAAGAATTTCATTTTGGCTCACAACAATAGGGCTTTTCATAGGTAATTTGAAGGATAAATCAGTAATTATGCATTTAATTGGCTAATAAATCATAGCACATTTCCCTTATTTTCTGTAGTGCTATGATAAATCTTTATAATGTGGCCTGGTGTATTTTTTGTAAAGAGGAAACCTAAAGGGCTTGTTTAGTGTATGTACAGTGCAGGAGTGACATAAATATGTAAGGCCTTCTAAGGTGTTTACTGTGTTATATGAGAAGTCCCTGTGATTACCTGCTTAGGGATTTTATGAATGTACATTTTAAAGGATGTATGGAAGTTTTAGATTTTACCACTATATCATGTATATATTTGGTATGTAAAAAGCAGGAGGGGAACTTGCTCAAGCTAAAACAAATTTACAAAAAACACTGCAGTAGAACTTCTTGAAATCTTTTCACTTGAGATTCTGATTGTTATAGTATCAATTATTGGACTTTTTGTTAATTTTCAGAGTTGTATTTTTTTTTAATGGTGAATAGATATTTATTCAAATGCTTTAAAATTTGAGAAAGGTTTTAGGTAGCAGAATCTCTGCATGTCATTTCCATCAACACTGCAGGTTATGATATTTCTTTTCCTTATGAGAAAAGGTGTGAGATCATTTTGTATGTTTGTTGTCATTTAGAGGATGAATTTTTCCAAAAATATTTAATGAATGAAATAACATCAACATTGCCATAATTAAATGATGAATAAAGACCAGGTTAGGTACAAAAGAATGAAATGTAGTCTAAGTCTCATCTTGCCTGTGGAAAAACACTGGCCATTTTTTTGTTTGTCTTCATGAGAGGAAACTGAAGAGGATGGTTGTTACAATAAAAATTGGGATTAACATAACACATTTACAAGAATTTAAGGCATGAATGGCATTGAATTATATGCCTAGCAAATTCTGTTATCTCAGTGGCAAGGCCAGTACATAAAGTCCCCAAAAGACTTTGTTCTAAAAGTTTTCTGAGTGAGATGGAGTTTTCATGTGTATTTCCATGTCAGCTGATCCCTGGAAGAGACTGAGTATTGCTCTAATAGAAGTTCTGAGAGACAAGGAATAGGGGTTTTTTTTAAGCTAAAACCTTACAATTAATTACTTCATAAAACAATTTACAACATTTTCTAGGTGGAGTGACTATGGCAAGATTAATCCAGAACAATACAGAATGTTTCCAGTAAGATTTTAGTATGCGTGCATGCAAGCTAAGTAGTAGTAGAACATATTGTACTATTACATTTCATAAAAACAAAAAAATCCACCTGCATGGGGTGGCTGCATAAAAGCCTATTATTTTGATGTTTTGTTTAATTATAAAATGTCCACTTGAATTTACTTACATCCTGGGGGGAAAAATATAGTCTTTAGGGAATTGAGAGCACTGTAAGGTGAAGGATTAATAAATGGCTTCTAGGATTACATGAATAAACAACTGGAATATTCTGCATTAAGTTGATGAACTCAACCTACAGGGCTCAAATTAAATATTTTTTATATTATGTTCTCTGTGCCACTCCCCAAATTAAATACAGCAGAAACTCAATGGGACCAGTCAGAGAAGTTCTTTTTACTTTGGTTTTGTAGCAAGCAAGCACACCCTGTCTAATCCTTGCATGGCAAGAATTCTCTTGCCAGCTTGTCACAGAACAAACATTTTCCAAATTATCCCAGGTATTTCATACTTTCATCCTAATAATGAAGTAGAGAATAGGTTCTTTCCAAGGATCTCTAGCAATTTTTTCTTTGATTCTCACAGTTTTCTTCATCATTTATTTCAAACCCATGGTAGTTGGAAGGCAGACACGGAACAGAATCTGGAACTGAAACCCAAATATTTGATTAAACAAAATGGTAACTTCCTGAACTGTCTTCCACAGAGGTGTAAGGGAAAACAATTTCCCCACATTCACTTATCACATACATCATTATGGAAATGTGCTATGTGGCTTCAGTAATTTATGAGTGTGGGGCAAAAAAAGAGATTTTTATTCAGAAACACAGCCCACTGCAGCCATACTCCTCCTAATGAACAGTTTGATGAATAACTCTTGTCCATTTGCCCACTATACCAGTCCTGAAATTGTCCCATCGCCACCAATTTATTTTCTATGGCCATCATATTATATTGTGTTGTGTTCTGTTACAGTGCAATGGAAGAGAAGTGTGAAGAGGGTAGGAGTCAATCATACATGTTTTAAGCAAAGACTGTGTCTGTTCTTTGATTGACAAGACTACAGTAACATTTATACATCGTGTACTTCCACATTTGGATTGTATTTCTGGTTCCTTTTCTTCACTTGTGAGTTAGAAGTTCTTGGCAAGGCTGAATATACGGAATAAATATAAACCTCACTGCAAAGATGGATCCCTCAGAGGGAGAGAGAGAGAAGAAAATGATTTAATGCAATAATGATTTTAGCTATACACAGGCATCCCTTTTTTGTCTCGATTTGTTAAATTACCTGACGTCTCCATGTGTAATTTAAACAAAATTTTGTTCTCTAGTCTTTCTTCCTTTTGAGCTATCTTCTCAAGGAGAAGGATGATGAATGGAAACATAAACATAGCATGAGAATGTGAACTAGTTCCCAAACATTTCAGTGGTTTTTATAAACAACTGGTCATTGTTACCTTTTGCTGGATTACAGTTTCCTTTAGAACAACAGTGCTCTTCAGCTGCATTACAAAGTTGATTCTAAATGTTTTTGCATGGTTGCTTAAAGGCTTTAATGTTTAAATAATGGTTATATAATTATACATTGTTTAAACAATTAGCTTTTAAGGCTAGCAATAAGCTCACATGTTATACACATACGACCAAAAAATGATAATGAAACTGCATTTAAGAGATATGAACTGACCTTAGAGTGAGCAGCCGTAGTTCACAGACATTTGTTTCGATTTTAAAATGTGATTTTTAACATGCTTGTTTTCATTTGGAACATGACTGGTCATTGCTGCCATTCTCCTGGGCTGGCCTTTGAGCACAGGCATGGGCAGCAGTGAGTTTTTCACCTTCTGAATCCCATTTCCAGCATTCCTGGTGTGTTGTGTGCACTCTTCTCTGCCATAGAAGTGCCAGCTTGCATCCTGCTGGTCTGCACAGGCACAAAATGTTGTCTGAGGCTTGAACTGAGTGCCTTGGATGTGCAGGATTAACATCACAGCATTGTTAGTTGTCCCCTAAGACATTGTGGCAGCTGTTGATTTTTATTTTGAAACAATCAAAATAACAGCAATTGACACAAATTAAGGTAATGCTTAGTATTTTAACTTATAAAAAGTGTCATATTTTGGGTCTACTATTTCTGCTTAAGCTATGATTTGTTTGCCTTTCTAGAATAGAATAGAATAGCATTTATAATCTTCTCGAATGGCATTCACAGAGTGATTAAATCAAGAATTTTTTAGATGTGTAACAGCATATTACAGTAGCAGAAAGTCTAAGGATAAAAAAGTTAAATACATTTTGTCTATTTTATAGAAGCATTTTAGAAATCATGTTTTACAGCTGCACTATGTTTTCATTTTAGATACTGTACAGCTTTAACGACTTTCTAATTTATACAATTTTTGTTTCATTGTCAAAACATTTAATTATATCATGTCTTGAAGGTGTAAAGCTGTCAAATAAATCAGAGGCTCAGTATAAACATTTGGTGAATTGCTTTTGCTACCATACTGTAGTTGTTACTGGGCAGTTAGTGGAACTTTTTTAAAGCATTTACTCAGCAGGTACAGGACAGCACTGGCACAATGAATTGCTGATTGCTTGTAAAACAGCAGGCAGTAATGCCCTCACTCCTTGAACTCTGCTTTGTAAAATCCGAGTGGCAAGATAGCATGGCACAGAGAGCCAGCGCNAAAGCAAAGCTTCCCTTGCCGCACGGCTCCTCGTCTCCCTTTCCAGTCAGGTGCTTCCCAATCAGAGTTAATTACCGCGGTCATTTATTCCAGTCACCCTCGCTCCGTGCCCGGGTGGCCTCGTTTGAAGCGGGCCAGGTTTGAAAGCCGCCNAAAAAAAAAAAAAAAAAGATACGTGTAATTGCTGTTTTTCACAGTGTAAAAAGTAAAGTTCCCACCACTAGAGGGAAGGGAACGTGTTCAGGCTTTATAAAATTTGGCAGCGTGGGCATGGAAAATGGAAAGGTTGCTTTTCTTGATGAAGGCCTTAATAGCTGTATTTAAATAAAATTAAATTTAAAAAACCAAACAAGAAAAAAAGAAAAAAAAAAAAAAAAAAAAAAAAAAGACAAAAAAATCAGACCAACAACTTGCAGGTGCTTTTAAAATGTTTAACCTCCCTGTGAAAAGAGGCGACCCTTCTCTTTTTCGGCCAATATTTTGTCGCGGTGTCAGTACAAACTGCAGGCTGCCCAGAGCCGGGTTTGGATGAAGTAAATTAGTTCTACTTTGAAGCTTTTCTTCTCTGCCCCTTAGAGAGTGAATGGGGAGGCCCTGGGCCGAGAGCTGCTTTTCATTAGTGCCCCCACGTACCTATTTGAAAGGCAGAGCTCTCCTAGCGCACACAAACACGGCGTTAAAGCAAAGCTTCCCTTGCCGCACGGCTCCTCGTCTCCCTTTCCAGTCAGGTGCTTCCCAATCAGAGTTAATTACCGCGGTCATTTATTCCAGTCACCCTCGCTCCGTGCCCGGGTGGCCTCGTTTGAAGCGGGCCAGGTTTGAAAGCCGCCGCGGGGTCCCCGGGAGCTCCTCATTAGCGCCGGGGCTGCTTCCCCCGCCCGGCCCATCCCCGCACCCCTTAACCCCTCGCTGGCCGGGAAAGGGGCTCGGAGCCTCGGCCACGGCACTGGGCACGGGCCCGGAGCCGCCGGGGCCCTCCTGGCAGCGACAGCGGCGCTTGGCCGGCGGCGGCCCCGCCGGAGCGCTGAGGGGAGGCTTCCCCAGCTGCCCCGCCCGCCAGCTCGCAGCCTTCCCAAACGCTGCTAAAAAGCGGGGTTTGCTGTTTGGTGTGTACCTGGGGTAGTTGAAATAGTGTGTAGAATTGAAATTTCAGAACTGATTTCCCATATGCTCTGCAGGGCAAGGATGAGGTGATGGAGGGTGGTACCTGTGGCACTGGGGTGACAGAGGCTGGAAGAGGTGGCAGTGGGGTGATGGAGGCTGGAGGGAGTACCTGCGGTGGCACTGAGGTGACAGAGGTTAGAGGAGGTACCTGCAGCAGCAGTAAATGCCCTGCGGTGTGAAGGTGGTGGTTCTGGATAGCTGTGGGTTCCTTTCAATTCTCTGGATAGAGTCACAGTTTCACAGGCTATTCTGAGTTGGAAGGGACCCATGAGGATCACCGAGCCCAAGTCTTCAGTAAATGGACCACAGGGTCCCTTACAGCTCTGGTGAAACAAGGATCCAATGGTGTCCTTGTGCTTAGCATCCCCTGGGTGAGAAAGCTGCATGCCACTCCACAGGCTTATTGAAGTGTTATTTGATTAAAACGTTGTGATTTGCTTGTTGCTGCTTTAAAACATGGCATAATATTGTGCTTTATATTTTTGTTTGTTTTGTATTTTTGTAAGCTTTTTTTTTTCTTTTTGTCCTGGGAAGTAATGTCATAGATAGTTGCTTGTTTTCCCTCTAAAGAGCAAGAGCTGGCACTGGGAGTTCAGCTTCTGAATTAAAAGGTTATTTGGAAGATGGGAGTTAAATATCATTTTGCTACAGTATATTTTTACTTTATTTCTAAATGTTAGAGTTTTTTTAGCACATCTGTGAAGAAGTTATGCTGTTAAAATAAGAGAAAATTCTAGAGTTTTGTAGCATATTATTTAGCTTATAACGGGAGAATATGTAGTTAATAAAACTGTTAATAATTGACTCTATGCTTTTCAGCATTCAACCTCTGAATGTTCATAGTATTCATCTCCTGTGCCCTTCCCACTAACATGGTTCATGGCAGAGTAATATAAAGGTTATGAAAAGTTTGCTCTCAACTGGCTGCAGACTCTGTTGCACTTGGAGGTGTTTATGCCTTGGTTTCCTGAGCATGCTCAATATACTCAATATATCGCTTGTCTTTCTGTGTACAGCTGTCAGTGGATATTTGAGGCTGGTTAGGTAAAAGTAGAGAATAAAATCTAGAAAAAATTACTCTATTTACAAGAAAGCATTAGGAATAAAGGTGTTTGAAACTTAACATGCACTACCTCATGGAATTAGAATAAAAAATCAGAATTTTTGTGTTTCCTAAGGATGGATGTTTTAAGAAGTAATTTATAAAAGCAATTCATTTTCAGTTTGATTTCTTTCAAGCATTGAACTTCACTCCTAAGAGCTCTTTGTTTTGTTATGAATTGCAGTGCTAGCCAATTCCCCTCCTCCCAGGGACCATGAGACAACCCAGCGGATCCACTGGGAGAGGGAATGACACAGGACTGGGGCAGTGTCCAGCTTAATCAGGAAACTGGAAGTTCTTGCCCTTGGGTATTTGATAGGTGAGCCACCCTGAGCACCAGTCTGTCTGGATCCAGACTTCCCAATGGCTTGGATGGCTTGTTACGCAAATGTGCCAGAACAAGATGTTAGATGGGAACCTGCTGTGTTTGAGCAAGTTTGCAGTGAACATTTCATTTTCCAAATAGTATGTTCCACAAATCTGATTATTTTTCCTTAAATGCTGGATGCCCTTGCTGCACAAATTCTTCCTTTATCTGTCATTCTCAAAGCCAAATGACAATTCTCCTTTGTCATTCCAATTAAGTGCCGGCTTCAAGGAGTCTGATGTACTTGCCAAACACACCTTGTAATGTCATCCTAAGCAACTCCTCAGAATGGCTTTATAAGAAATAAGAGTTTCACTGTTCACAGTCATCTCAAGCAAGCAAATCCTGTTCTTAGCTGGACAACTCAGCCCCAAAAGTTACACATTAGTCCGATGTGATGATACTGTACTGTTTCCTATTTTTGTAGCTGTTAGATTTATTCAGATGTGGTACCCTAATTGCCTGTGTTCTGTTCCCCAAAAGCTTTAGACTAGTTCTATTCTGTGAATTAGCAGACAAGTCAAATGACAAGATTGAAATTACTTTTCTGCCTGACTTGCGTCTAAACTGTGTTTTAAATTTTAAATTCCTTGACCTTTTGTCATACCATTTCCTAATCTTAAACAACTTTTTCTGGAGCATTTTATTTGCCCCCACCACTGGCTTCAAAGACAAATTAGATTAGTCTGTACAACTCGTCTAAGATGTTTGCTTGTGCTGTTTGCAGTGATTTGAAGACCATGTGTTTGCAACCATTTCTGTCTCCTCTTACATGCATACTAATACTTGTTGATCATTACAGCTCTTGTGAATTCGGTATACAACTGACACATCAAAGCACGGCATAAATGCTGCAAGCTGTTGAAACAGAGTGCAAAAATAAAGCAACAGTTCACTTTTAGGGCTTGCAGAGTAAGTCTCAGGGAAGGAAGAAATATACAAGCAGTTTAAATGTAAAATACATTAAAAAATCACTAGTTTCTCACAGTTTGGAGTGTGTTGTGCTGTCAGTAACCAAACAACATGCTTAGGATTAAACTTCAAGGATTTAATAGGGTGGCAGCCTAAATACCTAATGAGAGCCATTTCAAGTGTGGCTTTGTCTGTGTTCACATAAATCTTTTTTTTTTTTTGCGTTTTAGTGAGCAAGCTCAGTTCATGTTTTTGATAAGTTCTACAGCTTCATGACCTTCACTGCAGTCACTGAGTTTCTATATTGCATTAAGATTATGCTACCTGTATGTTCAGTAAATGTCAGCAAGCTAAAATCCCACTCTAGTACGTTCTTGAATTTCAGAATTTGGTCTGTTTCAAGCCTCAGCGTTTAAAAAGCTGGTACAGCCTCAAAGGCAAGCAAATGATGCATGGATTGTTTTGTGGTGTGTGATTTGCACCTCTCTCCTAAAGGGAAAGAATCTGTAACATAAAAAAGCTGAATGACTGTTTGCCATCCTTTTTGAGGTGTGCAGTCCTCTGACCTTTCAGTTTGTCTTTGCTGACACTTGACATTCAGACTGTGATCACAAGGCTCGAGGAGGTGCCACACAGAAGTCCCTTGGCTAGGAGCAATGCAAGGGAGCTGAAGCATTGGAAGCAGTGTCCCTGCATTTGGCTTCTGAGGGGAAAAGTAGATTATCTTGGCAGAGTGGGATGCTGAGACACCCAGTGCACCACATTGCACTGTGAAATGCAGTCCTGTCTGGTTGGAGTTTGGTGGTTGGGGCTTGGTTTTTTTTTTTAAACACAAAACTTCATTTGAACTAATTTGACTGAGCCAACTGTCAGCTGTGTGGTTAACAGCCTGTGCTTGCATGGGTAATAGGTTCCAGATCCAGGCTGTCAGTCTTCATGCAAACAAGTGCTGGAGGAACTGGGAGAGGAATTACTGAATTTCAGGGAGGAGGGAACTTCCTGCCTTCTTTTGGTGCTGTGTGTGAAGAGTTTCAGAAAGAGGTTTTATTCCCTGTCTTGGCCTCAGGATGTTGATGACTTTTCTGTGGGAGAGAATCCTCTTAACAGCATAGCAGACGTTTTAAATGTGGACAATAAATTCGGAGATGTGGTAGGGGAAAATAGAAATGGTCAATAGCTCAGTAACACTTCCTGGTGTTATCAATACTTGCTTGTAGCCAACTTTGAAATAAAAAATGGTTATGGACTAACTAGTCACAGTTAGATGTTCTGTGTGTTTCTGGGGAAGGACAGATGCCAGCCACATACAGAGTATTATCAGAGTTGTGAATAACGATGGCTGTTTGTGTGATTTCACAACTGCAATTAATTATTCCTTTTATGAATCATTTTTCATGTAGGGGAATGTAGTAAGGACCTCCTGATCATTTTTTTGTTCCTACTAATTCTGTACCTTTTCTATCTCTTGATGTGAAGAAACCAGACAGTTGGGACAGGGCCATTCTTGGGATGCCTTTTGGCATCTTTTTACTAATGGAGCCAGTTGGCTGAGACAGGTTTTGCCCACTCTTGTTTTTCAGTAGGGAAGTTAGCATTCTAACAACCATAAATTTGTGAACAACTGAGGTAAGGCAACACCTAAGGTAGATGTCTAAACTTTGAAATTTTAGAATAGAAATGCATCATTTGTTTTGTTCATAAACTGTTCATGGAAGATTGCAGCAGTTTTACCTTAAAATATTTTTCTCAAATTTGCAGGTTTTCAAGGATATAGTGAGAAATATTTTAAAGGTGATCACTGCCCTTGATGGAAAGAGTAGCTACAAATGCTCTGATGCAAGTTTTCATATTCACTGAAATCTTTTATTCCTGGCACCTAAGAACAGACATTTTGGTTGAGAATAAAGCTGAATTTCAAAGGAGATGCAATTTTCATTTCATAAAATATGTAGCAGCTGTCTGACTTTTCCATTTAAACTACAAAATTACTGTTGTAGGTTCAATATAGAAATGACCAAAAGATAAAAAAGTGTTTAAGATTTTTGGCTGAACATGCTACTCTTATTTTGGTAATAATGACATTAATTCAGATAGGAGTTTGAATCATTGCCTTGCAAAATATTTTTCTTTGTTTCCATGCTGCTCATGCACACTATACCTTGCCACAAAATGTCAGTAAGTGTACACTACTACACAAATTTTCTTTTTTGTCAATGCTTACTAGCTTAATGTTAAATACAGAGAAGAAGGAACAGAGGAGAGGAAGTTAATCTTCCAGGGATCTCCTGTGCCTCAGCTTCTCAAATTGCTGATATCCTTTTTTGTACAAGATCAGTTATCTTCAGTAAAGCATCTGAGTTAAATGTTTTATTAGGACTGTATTTTCCAGAGTATTTTATCCTGGTATCGTTAACCAAGTAGAGAAATAAAGTAAAATGCCCACTTTTGTTACAACAGTAATGAAGAATTGGCAGTGGGTTTCTGGAACACACACACACAAAGAAAAAATTAAATAGTTACTTTTATTTTTTTCTGTAAGTAATGCTCTGTTTCTTAAGTATTTCATGCTTAAAACAATTTTTAAAATACAGTAAGCAAAACTAAATACATTTGCTTGAAATAGTTACTTACCAAGTAAAAAACCACCAATCATGTAAGTGGTTTTGGTGTCGCTTTCGTCCATTTGAAATTTGTGTTACCTCATCCAGAACATGGAGTTTTCTACTTAGTATGTTTGCTGTCCTTTGCCTTCTGGTATCCTCAAGGCAGGCCTGAATTCTGTACCTCTCTAACATCTTCATATAGATCTTTATTCTCAGACGTCTACCCCTGTGATCAAACAGTGTCGCTGGTGAAGGCGCATGTGGTAATTTACTTTTTAATTCCTGGAAGTTACTGAGAAACCTCTAAAGATAAAGCCAGCACTTGAAGAGTTAAGATGTTATTAGGAGGACAGGAAATCTGGCAACTATTGCAGAAACTAGACCTAATGGTGCACACAAACAATTTGTCAGTCTTGGTAAACGTGAATAGCTTTCCGCAAAGTGGCTGCGTTTGCTTTGTTTGAACAGCCTAAACTTTTCCTTTTCGAACTTTAAATCTTAGAAGTGAAATGTGATCCCCATATTGAATCAAAATAATTTAATTCGAAACATATTTTGATTGGAACAAGGCTGACGTGAAAAGAAACTTTAGAATAAAAAAAGAAAAAAGTTGAAAGGACTTTCTATCATATATTTAGCAGGAAAATTTGAAACAGTTCTAATTAGGCTGAAAAAACCAGCCTTCTTCATTGTAACTTACAAAGGTCATATATCAATGTTAAGGCAGCATTACCGACTTGTGTCTGAAAGCCTGAACATGCAAACATCATTCCAGTTGTTTAATTTTGGTGGGTTTGGGGTTTTGTTTTCAATGCATATGTACACACGTATTTCCAAGCCAGAACACTATTTAGTTTAAAGTACTTACCTGATGCTGCAGTTTTGTGGATGTTTTGTCCTGTTCAAGAGGAGTATTTTTCACCTGAAAGTTGTGGTTGTGCTAAAAAGCATGTGAAATCCTAATTCATGCTTTTCTATTCACACATAAATATTTTTCAAGTGGGATGTAAAAGAGACTCCATTTTAAGCGTTTCAGAGGAAATCCTTCCAGAGGGGAATTAAAATGTTTATTCCATTAAAGGTAACAGGCAATTATTTTTACTTGAGATTTATTTCTTACTTGCTGGTGAAGTGTATTCCTGGGTTTGTTGGTATGATTGTTTGGCTTGGTTTTTTTTCAATCGAATAAATAGAAAAGATTATTAATGTACAAGCAGTTTTGGTTTCTCATCAAAGTTTCTCCTTTCATTTTAACATTTCATAAAGCACATTTTGTATGGGTCAGACTCTTTTTCTGCCATTCAAATAAGAGTTGCGTCCATTCTTTATGCTGTGCTTCAAAATTACTTTGCTTTAATCAGCATAGGAGTAAGGCAAGTAAGTCTGTCATTTATTTCTGAATAGCTTGACTATGAATATAAATCTGTGCTGATGAAAAAAATGCAGTTAAACCGTTCATCTAATTTCAGTGTTGGAACATCCCAAACTCAAGCACGGTATATATTCATTTTTAATAGACATCACTTCATATGCTGTATGTCACTGCATAAAATCTGAAGCAGAAATAAAAGCAGAGGGCAAAAGCCGTAGTAGCTACTCCAAAGATACAAATCTTGATTCCAAAGGTACAATATTGTTTGGGCAAATATATCATGATAAATGTTTGAGAATCTATACTGGAAAAAGGAAGAATCATTCCCAGCCTGTTAGTTTTATGTTTTCTGTTGTTCCATCCTTTTTATACCAAATCATTTGTATTAATATTAGACTGATGTTACTCTTTGGTTGCCAGCAGTAAATTATTCCCTGTTCAATCCTTTCAGAGAACAGGACAGAAAAAGATGCTAATAAAATAGTGAATTTCAGAGTTGTTCACAACGAGATAGTTTTGATTGCACATATTTAGTGGCATCAGATTGTGCATTCGAAAAATATTTATGAATAAACTAAATTTTCATAGTTAGATCAAAGGTTCTATTTGTTGATGTGTCTGAAGTGTTTCTACCTTGGGAATAGAGAAATGAAAGTTACTAATAGGTGTTTGTGTTTGACATCTGTATACTGTACTTTTTAGCATATCTCAAGTGTTTTAGTCTCTGCCTAATAGATCTCATTAAAGAAACAGATATCAGCCCCAAGACAGTTTGTCAAAGTTAATATGAGTCCCCTGTGGACAGAATTGACAATCTGTGTGTGGCTTCATGTGACTGCTTTTCCATGTGCTTGTTTGATCCATTAGCAATTGGACATTAGTCCCTGATTTGTTTTACAATAACTCAGTGGAATTGGATATAGCTGTATATGCTGGACATTTTGGAGGGTTTCCCTGTTGTGCACATTTCCCTCGTTGCACAGGGTGAGCAGTGTGTTCGCTCTGCCCCGGGGGCACTGGCAATTCCTTGGTTTGCTCCAGGAGCAGTGTGGAATGATGCTCATATCCCATAGCTGTGTGTGGGTTTAACTCTAGCCTTAAACAAGCACTGTCTGTCCTAAATGAGGTTGAGGCTGAAGTAATCCTACACGCTGAACCATGGATAGGCTTGGCTTAGGTTTGCAAGAGGTAAATGCTAACAGCAATGTTTAAAAGCAATATATAAGGCAAATCCCCTTCTTTTTGTAACCAAATAGTTCTGCAAATTGCAACCACTGTTTCTCACATGCTTTCTTAAGGAGGGCCCATATTTAAATATACCGCTGTGGCTGCAAAGCGCATCATGCTGATCTGGCACGTGGTGTTTTCCTTGGAAGTCTGTTCTTTAGTCATTATACAAGCTGTTAATTATTGTTCCCTCATTGATTATGTCATAGCATAAGCACTTCTCTCTAACCCAGAGCTTAACTGTGAACCTGAAATACCAGGCAAGCTTATTTGGCCTTCGAATTTGTGTGCTGTTCAGTCTGTCCTTTGATTACTTGATGCTGACTGTAGTTGGTTTCCAGTTACCCCTTCCACTTGGGATTTAGCAAGTAAGAAGATTTTTAAACAGCTTAATAAGGGGAAAAAAATCTGCTTTTGAATCTGTACAAGTTTCAAATGTCAAATAACTTGAAATTTGAAAAAGGGAAGTAAGATCAGGATGACTCCAAACTATTCCCTGAGAAGGCAAAGTTTTTTAGTTTTGCTTTTTTAAGCAAAAAAAAAATCACATTTATACAGATGTTAATCTAATGAGCTTGCTAAAGGTATTCCTTTGGTTATTCAGGTCCAAATGCTTTGTGAGGGTGATATGACTCACTGAAAATCTAGCTTTTGTAGAAAAGGAGGATATGAACAACTTCAACATATGGTGAATATTTACATATGTATCTATAAAAAAATCTCAAGTTCCTAACATTCTCGTTTTCTTGGCATGAAATAGTTATAGTGATAACAGTAAGTATGTGCCAGGGTTAATTTTTTTTTTTAGCAGGAGAGCATGAAAATTAATTCTTATCATTGTCATTTGCTGAGCCCTGTAGAATTTTATTGCACATTGCAGTATTATGGACACTCATGAGACTCCTGACTGGTTTTATCTTATTAAACAATCTTGAAATCATTAATTTTTAATTGGCCTGCTTGTGGTTTTTTATGGTTTTAATTGTGTGTCTGTGTCTAAATATTGGGTGGTTTTTTAAATTAAAAAGAAAAAAAACTCGTGTCTAAGCATATATGTTGTAAGGTATTGCTGTGTGATCATCCAAACAGATACTCTGCTGTGTGGTGATTCATTTTAAAGAATGCTTTCAGCAATTCAGTATCCTAATAAAAGTAATAATAAAAAAAGAATGATATGATGTCTAAGATATGTACAGGTCTTTTCTTGATTGAAAGTTCTAATTAAGTGAATCGAGGAAAATTAACTGAAATTAGCTGTCAGAAAGTCGCATTTAAATGAGTGATGATCTGGTGTGGCAGTAAACATTTAAATGATATAAATTGCCATTTAAGTGTATGGTTTAATGTTTGTCATGCATTAATATGACATGAAACTGCAGTGACAATCAAGCAGCTTGCTCTAATTTGAACATATTTAGGGCTTTTGTGTGGAGTGCACCACACAAATTAAGACAATTGCTGGTTTTATGTGTCAATTTAAATGTTGTTTTCAGGCATCGGTTAATGAAACAAACCCATCATTTTTGTGTGCAAATTGCAGAGTGATTTCCTTGGTTTTCAGATTAATTTCAACTTCTGCTCAAAATTAGGAATTTTCTTTGCAAGGAAAATGCCATTCATTTTGCTAGACGAAGAGAATATCTGTGTGTTATGTTTTTTCATTTGGTAATTCAAATCAGAAATCCTCTCTATAAAATAGAAAAAACAAATCCTGATAGTGATTTAATCTACATGAATTAATTCTTTAGATGACAATGATGTTTAGGTTACCTTTTAATATAGTGTGTTTTGGATGCTCTTGTTATGGGGTTGGGTTGTAATCTTCAGAAAAGCAGCTTAATCATTCAGCATAGTACTACTGTATAGGTTTGTACACAAGAAATGCAGGAAAGTGGTGGCAGTTTGATATGTCCAGCCTGTTAAAAAATTTTTACCCTAACATGCCTGGTTTGTTAGTCCTGTTTCCCAAATTCTATCAGTCTTCTCTCTGGCTGTCAGAATCAAATAATGCTGTTGTTATTCAGCATGCAGATCACACAGGAAAGCAGTTTCACCTGGGGAGTGCATAGAAACATAGCCTGGCTGTGTATAAATGCACAAATACTTTCCACTTGCTGTTTGGTTTTTTTTGTTGTTGTTGTTTTTTTTTTTTTTTCTTATTTCCACTATTACAGTTTAAAAAGAGAGGTCTCCCGGTCAGCGGGAGGTAGGACATGAGACTCTGGCATCTGTCACAAGGCCCACCTTTTTTGGGATAGAATATCTAAAATACCCTGATCAATTCTGTATTTAGGCTTGTTAAGACAATTTTGCATGCTATAAAACAAAAATGCTCCTGCTACCACCAAATGATGACTATCTGGCAAACTCAAGTTTGTGTTTTATGTGTCTTTTTTTTTTCTTTTCACAGGCGTTAGAAAGCGAGTTTGTTTCCTGCCAGCTTCACCAGTGGATTGATCTGATTTTTGGCTACAAACAACAAGGGCCAGAGGCTGTTAGGTCCCTGAATGTATTCTACTATTTGACTTATGAAGGAGCTGTTAATTTAAGCTCAATAACGGATTCTGTACTGAGAGAGGTAAGTTTGTACTTTATAAATACAGAAAAATCTTTGTTAACCACTGCAGTGATGAAACTGTAAAGACTCCGCATTGTTCAAGGCTTCTGGTGAATGTTCAATGTCTTTGTGTTTTCTTGTGGTTTGGCCGCAGGCCAGTCAAATGCAAGGTGCCTGAACCAGTTGTCACAGCACGCAGAATTAATAGAACAAGGATGCAAGTTGTTCTTAAACTTTGTGCACCTGGATTTCAGCCCAAGCTGGATGCCAATATGAAAACAAATGTTCAAGGATTGCCTCAGCTGCTGAGTTCAGTCATTTTGGGCCTTGATACTGGATCTTAGTGGCATGAGCAACCTTGATTTGGCTTGTGCTTCTGAATTTACTTTTGCACCTTTAACAGTTCTCTTTAAGTCTATATGTGTAGCAAACATCAGAGTTTTGTAGCCTCTGATATTTTAATTTGGTTGGCTATCAAGTTAAAATAACTTGGCCTGTATTTTTCAGATGCAAAAGAAAATATTTCAGCATTGGAAAGATCAGTAGCTTCACTCAGACTCTGCATCATTCAGAAAATGTATTTGCCAAAGTATCTCACAGAATATTGTGGGTTTAAAAGTTCTTCCTCCACCTAAGCAGCTGTTCAAAAAAGGGCAGGATGGGGTGATTAAAACAGATTTTTGATTGATTTTATGTCCTCTCTTCAAATACTACATTGGTAGCAAGTTTAGCTGCAAGTATATTAATTATAGAATCAATGTAAACAGTACTTTGTTATAAAATATTCTGAGTCCATGAAAACAAAGCAATACAAAGGTATTGTGCTGAAGCACAATCCATACAAAGCTGTTTTATTTAGAGGGGACACAGGGAGTGGCTTAATACCAAAGTGATGGCTCAGTGTTGCCATTGCATGGCTTGCCATCATTTTGCAAACTGCATCTTAGTCTGTTTAACCCTAAAATACATATGTTGCATATAAATACCCTTAATTGAGCTAAGGAAAGGGATACTGGGACACGTGGCTTACAAGCAAAAATGTCATCATCTGGCTTTGGAAAAGCTGTTGACCCAAGAGTCGTCTAGGAGATGTTCACTGTGACATGTTTGCAATTCACTGGTAGTGTTTGCTCACTCTACATTAGTAAGGAATTATTCTTACCTTTTAGGAGTATTTATTAGACTCTTGAAGGGTTTGGTTAAGTGTGAGCTGAAATATAGGCTGGGTATTGTGTGTAATTGGTTCCAAATTTTGTTATTAAATGAACCATCATTTAACTTTTATTTATGAATTATGAATATGATATTTATTAAAATTAATATAATAATTGAAGTAACACTAGTGAAAGTAGCAGTCTCCACACACAATTTTTGTGTAGTTTTAATTTTTTTCGAACAGTTCTTTAATCACATTTATTGTGATCTGAGTTACTTGTGTTACAGCCTGAAAAAAAATTTAGGACCAGGGAAGTTACAAATGTTTGGAAGTGTGGATCATCTCAGAGATGCACTTTGTTACCAAATATTTTGAATTTTTCATGGTTTTATTGTACTCTGCTACAATGTTTCTTATTTTTGAGTTCTGTGCTGTCTGCACTGACTAAAGATGAAGACAGGAGAGGGAGAACTTCCGTGTTGTTGAGTTCACAATAGTGGAGTAGCTTAGCAGCAGCAGAATTTTGAAACACTACTGATGGTGTCAAAAATGCACGCTGATGAATGCAGGCAGCAGCATGAATGGTGTCTTGTAGCACTTCTGTTCTGAGTTGCTTGAAGGATTGGCCCAATGAAATCTGTTCTGAGTTGCTTGAAGGATTGGCCCAATGAAATATTTTTATTTCGGATTTTTAAGCATGCCACTAAAACAATGGAAGGTCTCCTGTTTAGTTAGGTATCCCGTGCCATTTACATGTATTTTTAAAGCATATTTCTAATTATGTAAATGTGTATATGTAATTTTAAATGGCACATGTGATCAGCTCTGATGCAATACTGATACTGCAGAAATTTAATGACTCTCATCACCAATAGTGACTTACTCTGGTTTTACTTACGTGTAGAGATGAAAGTAATGAAAAATCTGTTTGTGTGTATTTCTATGTGCATAATCATTCTATATCTATGTGGTAAATAAATTTGTCATGCACCTTTGACAGCCTCACCTTCTTCCTGCTTGGTAATCTCTCTCCCTGAGGACCTGTGCTAACATTCTGTGCTGCCAAGCAGCTTCAATCAGCATTTATTTTTCTCTCTCAGTCAGCTTGCCAAAAAATATCTCCTTTTCTCTCCACCAAATTCCCAATTACACCCCAAATGAATTTCTGATGTGGACAATTAACAGTATTTTTAGGCGGGCACGGCACCTCAGACTTAGTATCTTTTTATTAGGCAAGTATTAAACTGGATTTCTCGGTTTCAAAAATGATAGGTTTGGCTTTTTTCCTCTTGATACGATTCAGGTTTGGGTCTTTAAATCTTGACAGTTGTACCAGGAAAAGTATTTTTATTTTCAAACCTAAAACAAAGAGAAGCCTCCTGTACATTCTGAGAGCTGCAAGTCATTGAGGCTTTTAGGTATCATATGGAAATAATAGCAAATGCTTAAACTGTGGCAATTTCAGCACAAAGATAGTGCTGAGCCTGGACCACATCAGCAATGAGAGGCCTATGATGCATGTGTGTCTGAGGTATCTCCACAGATATATCCATGGGCATTGGTGACCTAACTCATCAAAGAGGCCACACACAGAACAATGGTGGAAGGCACTGAGGAGTGGAGGGGTGTAGGTTAATGCAGAATTTCCTTAGGTCTCCTAAATGGCTCCAACTGGCACCTTTATTTTTATAGGCAGCCAGGTTATATATATTACAAGAAGGAAGTACTCGTCTAGGAAGGAAAACTACTTGATTAAAACCATATTCCACCTTTAGTTGGGTTTTCTTTTTTTTCCCTAACTGAAAATGTAGAACTTTTACATCCTCTTATACTGCTGTGAACAATTTTTTCCTGCCATTCTTTCTGCCTATGGGAATAAAAGAAGTAAAGTGTTTTGAAAGGATCTGACTGCCATAATAGAAAATTTTAAACTAAAATGCTAACCATGGGCCACATGCTACCTTTTGGCAGAAAAACCCTGGGGAGTGCAAAGCTTGCATAATTCAAAGGCAAATCTCAGGGGGAGGGGAGTAGATCAAGAGAGAAGAGTTTGAGTCACAGCCAGTGGGGGAAGGGAGCTGCAGCCAGGAGAAGCAAGGCAAGGGATCCAGTATCCCTGCTGGCATATTGTTGCACTGCTCATCCTGCAGAGACCATTCCCTCCTCTTCCCCTCCAGGCATTTTGGAAGCGCTGTCATTGACTCTGCTCCTTGTGTGTCTTGCTGAAGGAGGTGACAGCTGCAGAGGGAAGTTGCTGTCCAGTGGGCAAGCAGTAAATATCCTTCTGGTGGAATATGCTGCATTTGCCAGCAGAGCTCTGCTGTGTCACTGCCTTCTGCTGACTTGCTCCTGAGCACCACGTTTTGATCTGTGGAACTCCCAATCACAAGATCTCCTGTGGAAGGGCTCTTGTTTTTTGCCTGGATGGAAGGGGCAAGGAGTCATTTAGCACAGACAAATGTCATCCAGCTGTTCTGGAGAGAATTCACAGCACCTTCTTATCACAAATTCTGCTCTCTTTTTGCCATAGCTGTCCAAGAATGGAGGGGGAAAAAAAGTAGAATTACATCTAAGTCATTCAGGCAAGTAACTGATTAAGAGCTGAAGCACAATCCATACAAAATAATTTGTATCTAGGACTGATTGGTGGGTATTTCATCAGTGTTGGTCAGAAGAACAAAAATTCCTCTTGTTTTTGGCTTAGTGCAACAAAGGATGATCGTAAATGTGGGCTGCCCTCAGTTACTACTTAAAGGTCTATTTCTCCACTGATATCCCTATGAAGTTAGTGTAAACTCTGAATAAAAGCAGAGAAAAGAAACAAAGTTAGTAGCAGGAAGGTGAAATATTATTTGGAGAATGCATCTTTGATTTATACAGGAAGTGAAAATTGGATTTGTATATAGGATTTGTTCCCTACCCTTCAGGAAGCATCCTGAATTTTATATCATGCTTATCAAAAAGCTGTATTTAAAAACAAAAACTAACAAAAAACCCCCCCATCTAATATGATCTTTGAAGTCAACAATTAAGGA
This sequence comes from Illadopsis cleaveri, assembly GCA_013399915.1. Classification (NCBI taxonomy): domain Eukaryota; kingdom Metazoa; phylum Chordata; class Aves; order Passeriformes; family Timaliidae; genus Illadopsis; species Illadopsis cleaveri. The sequence goes on along the minus strand of VXBB01000838.1, from coordinate 192,578 downwards.
AGACTAATAATTTTTAAATTAGCAATAATAGCTCTAAAAGCATAAGAATAAGTCCCATTAAATTAATGATATCAAGTGATTTGCTTTTAGCCTTAGATGTTTCTGTTGTTTTGTACTTGCTCCTCTGAAGAGAAGGTGCCTTTTTGTGAAGGTGGTCTGTTTAACATTAGGAAGCAAGCTTTCTCCATTCTTTTGGCACCTTTCTTTCTACTGATGATATTTCATTTTCATATGAACTGAGTAGTTCGAAAAATTCTGAAGAATCAGCTTTGACATAGCATTTGGCTTGATATTTGAATGTGCCACTTCTGATTATATATATCAAAAAGATGATTTTTTTATTTTCAGTTTTAAGGCATATGGGATAAATTATTTTATGGATAATAGCTTTTAAATGTTGTTCAAATTAATATCTTTGGGTAAATTTTATGCATCTTGGATCTGTCTCTTACGAGTCTTAATTTATTTATAGGTATTTACAGTTTGAAAGACTTCTGTGCCCAAAAGAAGTTACAAGAATGTTTAGTTTACATGACCCCAGTTTCATGACAGCAGTAGCAGATCTGGTATCTTATCCCAGAGAGAGCATTTTTGGCCTCTCCTTTAGCTCTGGTCATGGTGGGAGTTAATAGCATATTTCAGCTCTAACTCAGCTGAAGAACCCTGACAACAGTGAATCTTTCACGGAGTATAAACACGATTTGTATTTATAACATTGTTAACATTTACTAAATAGTTGGGAAAACGATCAGTCTGGATTTAGCAGGTTGGGCAACAGTTTTTGTTGTGGCTGTGATGAGTTTTAAAATGTAGGATAAAATGGTTATAAAATAACTGTCACAGAGCAGTAAATTTCCATGTGCTGTATTGGGTAAGCAACAAATTCATGCAGGAAACTTTTAAAGTACCGTAGAAACCATCTTTGAATTGTCTGTGGCTGGAAGCGTGCTGCACAGATGGCATGTTTGCTGTTGTACAGCACAGGAACAGTGAGAAAAGCCAAAAAAATGTTTAACATTGGTCTCATTTTAATTGCAAATCTGTATTAAAATACCCTTGCATGGAACTGGAATTAAGGCTGAATTTAAAGGAAGCACTGTGATTTAATGGCTAAGGAAATGTGGACTTGGGAATGCATCCAAGCCCGTGCCTTGGTCTTCTCCTGGGGTGGTACCCACAGCAGGAGTGTGTAACAGAGGCAGGGCCTTCTGTGAGGGCAGATACCACTGGTCAATGAAATCAGCCTCTCTGAGCATCAGGACTCTCCCACGAAAGGATGCAGTATTTCCTTCTGGTGAAAGGAGCATGAAATAACAGGAGCACCAGTCCTGCCACCAGTTTGTATCAGTTTCCTGTTCGTTCTCACATCTCTGCTCACACTGTGACCTGCTCGTGGTGGTGGAGTAAATGAGCAAAAGGAGCCTAAGGAAGTGCTTGCTGTGATACCTGGGAGGTGTGGCACTCCTTTAATTCCATCCAGCCTGGAGTTTGATGTGATGAATGGGCATTTATTGCCCTTTGTCTTAACTTGCATATTTACTGCAATGCTTACAACAGACATGAAAAATATTCAGCTGGGTTTTGATCCAGAAAAATATTTGACCTTGTTGTTCTCTTTTATTCTTCATAACAAGGTAGATTGTAATTTTACCTGCTGCTTCTGCTTCTCTATCCAGCAGGAAAAAGAGAACTATTTTAGAGTTAATTAAATTAGGACTGAGATGCTCCATGTATAAGGATTCAAAAAACTGGCTGGAAGTAATAGTTTTTTGGAAGGAGGTTACTCATGTGAATTAGTTAGTTCTTCAGCTCTGAGTGCTTTTTTCCCCTCAGCCTTTGATTGAAATTCAAGGGATAGAAATTTTCAGCACAGTCATTTCCCTCACCTCTTCTTGCTTGACCTGTCTTGGGGAACTATCAGAGCCAGAGAGGTCTTGAGGCTTCCTGGGCCCCTTACATTTTCATTTGTGCCTGGATGATCAGTCTTAGCTGACATATTTGTTGGCCAGCATTAAATAAGAAGGAGTAATAGCAAGGTAAATAAGGTATGGATAAAAGTGATGTTCATAATACTTCAAAAATAACTCCTTTTGATATAAATTGTTTCTATTTTTAAACTACTTTTTCCTCTTCCATATGTGGAAAGGATGAGATATACTTGTATATAATAGCTACAGTTATACACCAAGTCATTTAGCCTTGAAAGAAACATGGAAGTGAACAGGCTACAGGAATTTTTTGTGTCATCAACATGCTTTGATTATTTGCAGCCTGTTTATGCTGTCCAAATGGTATCTGTATTGGCTTTCATGGTAATTGGGAAACTAAACATTTTTGTTTGGAATGTTTTCATTCTATGTGCTTATTGCAGCCCAGAGCGTCTAACCTGGGCATCACTTTCCCACTGTGGCTGTAGCTGTGTGTGGTGTTTACTTACCAAAATTTGTTGTTTTAGTTATTAGTTATACCTAATAAATAGCTTCTGCTTGAGTGAGAAAGCTTGTGGTCATGCCAGGGCTGTTTTCCTCAAACAGTATCTAAAAGTCAAGTCTCAGTTAAGTGCTCTTACAAAAAGTTCATTTGTTGCAGTAGAAAACTCTTGAGATAGCATTACACCCATAGTTTGGAAACAGCAAATTTGGTCTTGAGGGTAGTAGTTATGAGAGTTTAAATACATGTATTTCATAGCTTAACAAAAGATGTTGTTTATTTCTTTTTCACAATTGTTACAGATTCTGAATGATCACGGAAGACAGTTTAGAGACCACTACATTTTGGATTTTTACATCTGTGTATTGGCCTCCTTCAGATTGAAATGTTTTATTTTAATGAAGCTTTTTTTGTTTAATAAATAGAGATGACATCAATGTTTAGGAAATTCTCTGGAATGTTAACAGATTGGAATTGATTGCTTTTTTCCAGAGGAAAAAATTTGATATAAGAAAATTTTGGATTGTTTAGCTATTTAGAGGAGCAAATAAATAATGCCAGAAATTGAAGTTTGAGGGTATTATGCATGGCAGTGCCACTACTTACTGTGTGTTAATTATTGATTTTAGATTAAAGCAGTGAGTTGCTTTCTTGAAATCTTCAGCTGCCACAGAAAAGAGAGATCGGAAGCAATTTTGGTTGTGCTGCTCAAATAAAACAGAAACTGTAGTATTTTAAAAAACTAATCCCAGAGCTGCTTAGGCTTTTGCTTGTAGTGAATCCAGTTTTATTTGCAGGTCCTTAAATTCATCTTAACTCTCTTTTTAGACTCTTTCCCCTTTTTGTTTTGTCAGTCTCTTTGAAGTACTACCAGACCTGTTTTTGTAGTTCTTGTGTTTTTTATCTGCTTCTTACCAGTAGCCAAAGATTTAGGTGTTTTGAATGAGCACATCAGTGCTCCAGACAGAGATACTGTTTGAAATTATCCATGAACCCAGTGCCTCTGAACATTATTGAGTGACATTTGTTTCTGTTGGTTGTGTCTGCTCTGACTAACTGGTTTCTTTCAGATTGGCAGCTGGGATTACGCTGCAGTAGACGGACAGCTGCGTGATCTGGAGATCGCAGCCAGGCCGGGCTGTGCCTCTGTTTAATATGCCTGGAATGTGTATATTCAGATTGAAACAACTTGCACGGCCCTGAGGGGCTTCTAGTTATATTCTCACAAACTGTGATTACTTCCTGTTTTACTTTAATGAGTGCCATGTAATTGTCACACTGATTTGTCTGGACAAAAAGGTTTCATTTTTTTCTTTTTTCTCACAGAAAATTCCCTGATGTAGTGTAAGAGCTGGGTTTGTGTTTTTGTTTGTAAAGATGTGGTGGAAGCATCCTATGCTGTTCTCCTTTCTCTACTTTCCTGATGTGAACAGAATAATGTATTATTCATATATTGAATTTCAAACAGCTTGAGGGAAAAAAAGTAATCCTGCTTAGGGTAACCCCTCCATATATCTGTAGTAGTTTGGATTTTATAAATAACAAGTGGTTAGAACAGTAACCAATCTCCAGACAACTCTGGTGTTTGCAGCAAGCACATGGAGGTGAAACTGGGAGGTGGTAAGAAGCAAAGAAAAATATTGCGCAGTAGATATATTTGTTGCAAGGAAGGTACAAAGGAGAAAGAAACAAATGCCTAATTTCTATTTGATGGCTTTAATTTCTCCATGTATCTGTTGGGTTTTTGTGTAATGAGGCTCATAGTTTTATTACAGGCCTCGCTAACACACAGCAGCAGGCAAGGGTTGTGTGCTTTTAGCTCCATCCCAAGTTGCTCGTGTGCTCTAATAAGGTCCCCCTCTGCGGGCTGCTGACAGTATTTCTGCCCACGCTTGGCTCTGGAGCCATAGCCTTGAGGGGCTGGCCTTGGAGCTGTACCTGCATTCGTGGGCAGCAACAGGCACCTTCTGCATTCTGCTTGGTTAGCAGAGTGTGCATCACAAACATTTTGCAGTCAAGTTTAATGATACCTAGAGAACAATAGATAACTCTTGGTCTCGTAGTGTCTCTTCCTTAGCCTTTCTTCTGCTCCATTCTCTTCCCTGCTATTTCAAAGCTAGCACAGACAATGTTCTTAAAATTGTATGTAAAGTATGTTATGTGAGTGGTGCAATGAGAAAACAAAATATGGAAGTGATTCAGTACAAAATGTTTGATTTGTAAAGTCAAAACAGGAGAAATAATTTTTTGGTTTGACATGAAGAAACTAGACTGCTCATTTTGTTTTTAAAATAGCAAATAGGGGTGTGTGAATTTATGATAGTAACATTTGAGTGCTGTATTTTTTCCTTGGGTCAAGTGTAGTGCAATATCCCCAGGGCAGGTGTACAGTCAGCCAGCATATACATTGCCTGTGTCAGAAAAGCATTTTGCCCATTTTTCACAATCTTGATCTAATGGGGATTGTTAGGAAGCAAGGGAGCTGGTACTACAAAGAGCTTCTCTTTATAATCTTCAGCCTCTTTTCAGCAATTTTATCTATTGTTGTGAATTGTGCTCGCTCTCTGGCTAGTGTTATCTGTGTTCCTGTAGTCCTAGAGGAATTAACTGAGAATATTCCTGTAGGGGTATAAGTGGCTCTCTCTGGTCAGAGGGAGTTTTCTGATCACTTGTTACCGGGGCTTGATTTTAATCACTGTCCCGTGGGGAGGAGCTCCTTGGTTGGCCGCTGAGCCATTCAACTTCTCTGTCTGAGGGGAAACCTGTCAAACAGTCTGTGTTCTCTGATGCTCTAAAGCAACATCTGGGTGGAAGGAAGGGGAAAGCAAGTAATCATAATTGCATATCACTCAAGCCAATAGAAATCACTGAGGAACATGTGTGTAAACCTTTTTGAATATTGAAAAGTGAGGTAGGAGCGGCAGAGAGCCAAAGTAATTACTTTTGCAAGGGCTGTTATTTTCTGGACATAAATACTGGGCAGAAAGATGGAGGATGAACCCAAAACGTTTTCTATCCCTGACACGTGTGCTGAAAGAATATGTAATACAATGCATGTTGTTATTTCACCTGGGGTTTCAAATGTTTGGCAACTAAATAGTAGGGATTTGGGAAATAAGTGGGAATACTTTGATGCAGATCTTAAAGGAGCTGAGAGCAGCCTCTTCGTAGCAAATGGGGAAGTTGTAGCTTGTTGTGCCCTCAGACCAAGGCATGCATTTTTAACATGGGTGTGCTATGCCCCTGGACTCCTCAGACAGTTTGGGGTTTTGTGTCTGAGGAGGCATGATGAAAGCAACTCCGAGCTAGTCCCTTTAAAGGTCTTTAAATCTGGAGTTAAATGGTGTATGTCTTGCCTTTTAACTGTTATGGGCCTTCATTTGAGGATTTGAGTTCAAAACTGGAGACCGTTTCATTCTTTCTCTGTGACACTCACTGCAGTTCCCTCTCCACCCGCCCTCCCTCATATTTAATTTTATAGTTCTTTCAGACATAAACATGAAAAAAAAGCAATTTTGACTTAGTTTCTGAGTGTTGCTGCAAAGAAAAGTAACAAACATCTGTTTTTACCTTAACTGCATCCATATGTTCAACCTCCCCATCACCCTCCTTCCCAAAAAATTTACAGCCGTATTTGGTGGGTACTGAATTAACTTTCTTCACAGTTAGATGAGAGGGTAAGTTCAGAGACTGAAAATAGCCATATTAACAGTGGCCAGGCACTACATTATAGCTGAGCCAAGTTTTCAAGTTCTTTACTTTTCTTCTTTTAATTTGCTTGCCTGTTTCCCTTTTCCCCTTCCCATACCCAAATAGAAGAGGAGATGACCTAGGAGGCTTTTTAGGAATGGGTAAAATCAGATAAATGTGAACTTTTGAAATTTGCCTATGGCTTTCATCCTTCTTAATTAATTAATATTCAAACTATAATGTTAAATAAGTATGTGTTTGAGATGCATATTGTGTGAATTATTGTAAAGCGTTGCTTACCTGTTTCATTTTATTACTTCTTGTTGTAGCATCTGGAATGATTCTGGCCTTACCAAAATTTTGGGGTTGTAGATGATTATCAGGAAAAAGGCAGTTTTATTGAGGTATTGGAGAAACAGTGAAATAAAATGTGGCATAATATTATGTTTTACTTTGTGGCACACATCTTGCTTTCAGCAATAAGGGTTTGTCAAGCTAAAAATATCTTTCAAACAAAATTTGTGCCTTACCAGTTATATGGTGTCCTTAATAGATGTGAAACTGGTTGTGCAAATTTCCCAAACATTTCTACGTACAGTCATCTGAGTGGCTGTGTGCTCCAGAGGAATCCAGCAGTGTGAAAACACATGCCCTTCCTCTACTGCTGGAGTAGCTGTCTGTCTCTTAGTAATACTGACTGATGCTGGTAATACTTCTTTTCAAGAAAGCTCAGTTAGAGGCTGGGCTATAATTCGTTAGAAAGGAAGTGGATGATGACTTTCTGACTGATGGGCATTTTGCTGTATTTTCTCAAGTGAGTGGTAAGTTCTTTTCTTCAAAGGAGATACTAATTATATCTCTGAGAAAAAGATTCCCTGGTCCTACCTGATTTTCTTTGTCAGGTTGAACAGAAGTCTGAGTGGCATCTGGTGGCTCTTTCTTTTGTTACGTAAATTGAGAGAATGGGGATTGATTCCATCATCACATTTCTGCTGACAGAGGGAGGTCATCTTGCATCCTTCTGTGTGTGATCCTTCTGACTGAGATATCAGAGTGTGGAGCTGACATCTGGATTGACTTTGAATACAATCTGGGAAAAGGAAAGAACCATTTGGAGTTGTTAATACACTCTCTTGGTCATTATTACAAAATGTGGAAGCTAAAAAAAGAAACATTTACTTTTTTTTTTTTTTCTTGGTAACCAGAAGGAATGCAGAAGTTTTTTTTCTGAAGTCTAGCCACTATGTCTAGACATATTTGTCCAAGTGTTGTTGCCTTTACTCAACAGTTCTTCAAATTTCTTTTGGATTTCTGAAGATACCAGTAAAGACACGATGTACACATACCAGTATCTGTGCCTTTCTGTTCTGTGTACAGATCTGATGGCTTATAAAACCTTGTTACCTGTGGTATGACATGATCTGAATATGGATTTTTCCCAGTTCTATTGTCTTAAAGGGAAAGATTGTGTCTGGGGCTGTAGCAGTCCTGGAACTGTAAGATCTCATATTTTTTGGAACAACTAGTTAGAACCTAATGAGTCTAAAGGACTGTTTGCGCCAGAACTGTAAATCACAAACTCAAGCTAGATCATAAACAGTGATGTAGAAACTGTCTGTTAAGACTGAAAATGGAGAACTTGTCATCCTCTGAGGCAGGATTTAGCAAAATCATTCTCCCATTGGTCAGCAGCTTCACCAGGTCTGACAGACACTATGTCAGAACAGACAGTGCCTCTTGGCTGGTGGGTTGAGTAGAATATTTTATACTTGTTCTACATCAGTTTGGGCTCTTGTAATGATGAATTTATTTGAAATACTGTGCATCAATGTGTGATATCTTGTGTTTTATTTTCCCTCACTATTGGCATTATGTAAGAGTGTATAGTTTCCAGAGGTAGCATTGGGAATTAAAAGACATACCAGATTTCAAGGTTGAGATAAAAATTCTGACTGTTTAAATGCTGAACATGAGCATTTGGGAATTAAAGTTTCTGTATTGATCATAAGTCAATATACAAGGAAATTAAAAGATCTATTGCTCATTATTTCCTTGCTTTATCTATTCTCAGTTCTAAAGGAAATGCATGGGAGTTGTCTTTCAAGAATATTTTATCCTGTAGTCTTCTGGTTCTACCCTCAATGCAGGGCAGACTTCCCATTTGCTAGTAAAAATATGCCACTTAATCTGCAAGTAAGTTTAGGCACATCTTTTTAAAATCTGGATGTTTTGAAACACACAGCATTTTATGGAGAGGGTAGGGCTGCTGACCAGTTCCATTGTCAGTGCCTCATGTCTTAAGAGACCTCAAAGCTTTTGTTGTTCCCTTGGTATCTTGAGTCACAAACCGCCAGATTTGAATTTTGACATAGCGTGTCTCATCAGCAGGAAGGAGACTCATGTGGTCTTACTGAGCTTTAGTGCTTCTTGAGTCTGATACTGCTGTTCCTCAAAAAGTGCTCACTGCATCACTGTGTGTATGTCAGATTTCAGCCAGCTTTTTGATAACTTACTTATTCACCAGTTCTTTGAAGATTATAGTGGTTCCCAGAGTGGGCAGGAGTGTTAGAATCTGTTCATAGACTAATTTCAACTCCTGCTCTGGTGAGTTCAGATGCTTCAAAGGCCCTGCCAAATATAATAAGGTCAAGTGTTTTGGATGGCATGTTTGCTATCAAGAGGATGATTGTTTTAAGGTCTCAGGTGCATTCTACTTTTGGCTTTGTTATTTCTGTAACAGGAGAAGGTCCTAGCAATGGTCTTGATATAAAAATAGCTGTTTGTAAGAATAAGGTCAGCATAAGTGTTATTCCATTGTCTCAAAAATTTTAAGGAGTGGCTAACATAGAACAGGACATGTAAGTGTAAGGAGCATTGAGGAAGGTTGAACCATGAAAAAGAATTAGGGAAAAATACCTGAGGCATCAGCCCATGTGCAGCCTGCTAGCCCACAGCAAAGGCAAGGTGATCAGTTTAGCTCACAATAAAAGAGATATAAACTCAGCTGAATGATTGGAGATTTCCCGTAGTACTGGCCTGTTGCTGTGAATGTTGCAGGGGGCCAACCTGACAAGAAGTAACTTGTTGAATTTTGGCTGCTTGATATTATCTTCAAACCAGTGAGACAAGAGGTGGCACCATGGAAAACTAGCTGGACATGCCTAGGGCAAGAAGTATAAGTTCACAGGTTTATTTCAGCATAATTGTTTTTAAGAAATCATTAAGCATAATATTTGCATGCATTTCCTATGAAGAAAGGGCTAAAGCATGTTGCTGAAGGTACAGAGAAACTTTTAAAACCCTATTGTGTTATGCCTTCATGTTCTCCTATAGTTTTGCTATTGGTAGTTTAATGCATCCTAACATTCTTTGCTCTTCTTAAATAAACCTGGAAGTAAGAATAATTGGTATTGCTTTCCTTGTAGTTACTGCTGTGAAATGAAGCAATGGAGTTTAATGTACAACACTTACCACCTACAGAAACTCTTTAAAAGTTAACTTTTGTTTTTGAGTTATGATACAAACAGGATAAGCCAGTGTTAGAAAGGAAAAATGGAGCCAATAAAGAGGGTTTCTGACTGTAATAGCCTTGTTTCTGTTTAATATCATTGAGCAGGATGAGGTTTTGCAGAGTTTCTCATGGAAATAGCATCCACAGTACTAAAATGATTACCTCATTCTTAGTACCAGTGCCAAGCACTTAGCCCCACAGTGAACACACGGGGTTGATTTTCAACATGAAACAAGCCAGAAGTGTGGAATGACATTTTCAGGTGACAGTTACGGTTCTATTGCCTGTAATTAGCACCTCTTAACATGCAAACCTGCCTGTGCCTTTTCCAGGCTGTAGAAGCTCAAATACGAAGTTTTGGACAGACCCCTTCCCAACTGCTCATAGAACCACATCCTCCGCGAAGTTCTGCCATGCAGGTGGTAAGTGCCATGTTAACTCTTTGTGACCTGCCATTGCACTCACTTCCTTTTGCCGTCTTACCTTTGCAGACCTGGACACTTTCACTTTGTTTTTATGTGGTTGTGGAATTACGTTATTAAAAGCAGCAGATGAGTTACGATTTGGTAGGAGTTGTATGCAGTGCTTAACTATTTTTTTATTTATTGCTGAGAGGATTGCATTGATTTCTAGTGTAGGCTTTTTTTTTTGTCAGTGTAATCTAAGAACACTTCATCAGTTGATTTTGTTAATACCATACCTGTACAGGTGAGAGCCAGTCATTGTGGAGACAATTTAGTTAATCTTTGGCAGATTCCCCAAGAAGCATGGATTTAGGAGGTGGAACTTCCTTGTCTTTTCCCCCAGGCATAGGTTTTCCCCTAAAACCAGGATTACTAGGAATTCATGAGCTGAAACTTACATAGCAAAGAATGTGACTAAATGTGTTTTGCAGTAAAGCTAGGGTGATAAAATCCAGGCAGTGAGCATTAACATGCTTTCCCTTTTACTTCTACTTGTGTCTAATATAATTTTATTATACAAACTATTATTTTATTACTGATTACTTTTCATATCATGTTGTATGCAGTCCTTGGGCTCAAAATATCATTTGTGTTGTCATGGGTCCAGAACTAAGGATGTTAAGTGATACTCTTGACAAGTGGAGCAAATGGTCTGCTAATTCCCAAGGTTTTCAAAAGGTTATGTTCCCTTATTGTTAGGATGGATATTTTGCATTGCAATATAAAACAAAAAAAGACATGTCTTACAGGACACGCAAGAAGAAAATATGTCCTACTCAAGCAGACTAAAGTTATTAATTTTAAAACATATCTGGAGTGCAGAAGGTTTTAAAAGATTACACAGAAATGTTTCCAAAGTAGCTTACAAACCTTGCGGTGCAGGAGTCTCAGAAGTGTAAACTTCCTTGATAAACTGAGCTACTGTCCTTTCTCAAATGCATCACGTGTTGTACCTGAGAGCGGCTCAGCTGCCTGTGCCCCGTGCCCAGGTCCCAGGCCAGCAGACCCTTGTGTGTGTGTTCCAGAAGAGCCCTGCTAACAGGGATGTTGGGGAGCCCAGGCAGTCCCCTCATGCAGCCACTTGCCATATGTGTGATGTCTGTCATGGTGCCACGCACTGAGCGCTCACTCGAATTTAAAGGGATTTGTTTCAGGAAGAGGAGCAACTCGAGAAGTTGATTATTGATGTGTTAGTCAGAGCCATTGTTGTATAAATATATAAATTTGATATCAGGAAGCAGTTTGTGTGGTTTTATCGTACTATTTTTCATGATGCTGAATTAGTGAAGATTTAGTATGTAATAGAAGAAGTTAAAATCTAAGAAGTTAGCTGTTTTTAACTCCTGTGGTTTTTTGGGTTGGGGTACACCCAGGCAAAAAAAACCCCTTAGTTCTTCATTTGCTGGTTTTGTGGGTATTAATACATGTTTTCATAATAGCACTATATTAAGTGGTTTGAAAAGTATTCCTGGAGCTGAAATACAGTAAGGATATTTTTCCTGTCATAATTTTGAACTATTTCTAGTTGCATTATTTACTGAGTTTTGTTTTCGCGTGCATGAATACAGCTGAATTGGAAGTTACCACGTGCTGTGTTAAGTGCACAAGCCATAATATACACCAGGTGTAGTAATTAGCAGTCACAAGAAGGCTGCCTATTTGTCTGGTTTTGCTGCTGTTGCTGTATCCCCTTGTGTTTTCAACCATCAGATAGCTGGATTTAATTGAGGCCACATCAGATGAGGCATTACTGACACCTTTAATTGAATGAGCATCCAGGGAGGATTAACTCATAATATTGATTGGCTTTTAGCCACTTGCTCAGAAGGGTGTCTGGGTAGCTTATTAGTTGCTTTTATTTACACCTTTATGCAAAGACTGTAAATAGGAATTCATAGAGCAATATGTTTTTCTAAGTACTCTTAATAACTTTTTAAAAAGGAGTGATAATAAAAATGCAAATGTATTTAATTTTTTTATTAGTTCTGTATAAATATACATTAAATGTGTGCACTTACATACACATATATGTAATGAAATATTGCAGGTGGAGAATAGCCAAGGACACTTCATTAGTATTCTAATTTGGTTATTAGAAAATTACAAATACTTGAGCAATGTGGCTACTGGTGACCAGGATGATTGTACCTCTGCCTTTCAGTGGGGTTCTCTTTTTTTCAGATGCACCATATAGTCATAAACCCATTAGGTGTTGCTTTTTCTTCTCACGTTTGAAATCCATATCTAAGTTCCTCAATATTTTGTTTTGATGTTTGCAGTACTCTTAGAGAACTTAGTTAAAAAGTTAATAAACTTTTCAACTTACTAAACTAAAAAAACTAAAACCTAAAAAAATTATGTTGATAATGAGAGTCTGGATTCATTCCCTCCCTTTAGCATTTCTGGAAACAACGCAGGCTAGTGTCTGTAATCACATTCACTTTGTATTCTTTACAACTGCATTTAATTATGTTTGTCCTTTGAAACACATTTGCAGTGAAGTCTTCTACTTTGCATTCATAAATCTTATTTTTGTACACCAGAAATATATACAGAACATATATCTAGTGTATGTGTGTATCTGTTTATTTTAATGTGCTTTCATGTTCTCATCTGGCTTGTAAAGAATTACAGTCTGCCAATTTAATGCAACTTGAGACAATCTCTGGGAGCAGGAATTTCTTTTGCTCACTTTTTTTTTGTGTTTCCCTTCTGGTTTGGCATTGCTTTCCTTGACATACTCTCTCTGCAGATATGAAGGAGAATTCTTTTGGCAGAGATAGGCAATTGAAAACTCCTAGTTTAATCTGCTGGGATCTGTAGTAAAGTCTGTATACAGACACCCTGTGTTCAACAAAGCCCTCAGATTAATGGGGTATATGCAGGGTTTTCTGCCTAAAATGGTTATTTCCACAAGCCTGTCCACTATTACTGTATTTGCTTTTCTACTGCAGCTTCTATCAGGTCTCGTGGGTTTTAATTCAATCTTCCTTCTCTTGTCCTGTCTCTTCTCCTCCCCGTGTTCTCTTTTCCCGTGTATTTGGGTTCTTGTCGTGTGCACTCAACAGTATCTCCTCCTGCAGAGCCCCTTGATGTTCACAGAGCAGGCCCAGCAGGACGTTATCATGGTCCTCAAGTTCCCATCCAACTCCCCGGTCACGCACGTGGCCGCCAACACCCAGCCCGGCCTGGCCACTCCCGCCGTGATCACGGTCACTGCAAACAGGCTCTTTGCTGTCAACAAGTGGCACAGCCTCCCTGGTAAGTACATTAAAGCAAGAAGCCTGAGAAACCCCTGCCATCCAGCAGCACTTCTCTTGTCACAATTTGCCACGGAGCTGTTGTGAGTTTAAAGTGGAAAAAGCAAGTCCAGTTCATTGACACAGCAGGCTCTTCGCGTGTGGGCTTAGTTTCTCCTTGGAAAGGTAATCTGAGCTATTGCAGTGAGATGTGTAGCACACCAAAGATTTGTAAAAACAATATATTGCTTTCCAGGCCATCAGGCACCGTGCAGGGAGACAAAAACAGTCTGTCACTATTTGGTCACGATAAAGGCACACTCTTCCTCTTAAATTTGTTGTTCTCTCTGTTGGGAGCCTGAACCATATCATGTCAAAGGCAGTTTTAAAGCATGTAGAACTTGCCTGAAATCTTCTCTGCTCGTTTTTTCTTGATTATAAACTCCATATTCTGCTGTTAAAGCCACCCCATGAGAATTAGAAAATAAAATATATGAGAAGTCTTATCTTAAACATCCCAAAGTTATTTATGTAGGTACTTATGTATTGTCTGTATGAAAGGAAAACAAAATAGCCGTTTGCACAACAACTAATAAAATTAATTTTCCTTTAAAAGTGTGCTGTACTTGAGAATGTAATTCTGCTTTTAATTCTAATATTCTCCAATCTTAAAGACATTCATCCTCCTTTCTTTGACTATGACAATCTTAGGCCTAAGCCGTCAAAGGAAGTTTATTTCGGTGCAATGCAGTATATTTGGTCAAAGGTTTTTTAAGAAAGGGGGGAAAAAAGGACCTTGTACTCAATTAAAAAGAAGATAATTGCACCAGAGAAACATTTACATGGTTGAAATTCCAAGTAGGAAATCTTGGCCCATGGTCTGTGCTTACTTTTTGAAAAAAGCCAGATGACTCCCACACTTTTTCCTAATTCTTACAAATTACCTCTCAAATAGAAACATCTATGTATTATTTCACCCTCCCGAGAAATGCTTCAAGAGAAAGGTGGAAAGGAAGGGGGGAAGGGAGACTTGTCTAACATAACACATTATGAGCAAGAACTATTTACAGGGCTCCAGAGATTTCTTTGAAAGGAGGATGACAGTGTCCTCTCATACCTTGAATGTGTGACCATGGACATATAATAGTCAAGGCTTTTAAAAAATGACCTTTGTGAACATACAACAGTCATGGGAAGAAGAAAATGTTCAACAGTGATTTTGATTTCAACACAATTTTGCTGGTTTATCCATGAGCAAGCAACCAGTTTGGTGAGTGGAGTAATCAACTGGTTTGAGTTGAAAAGAGCTTTCAGATTTTTCAGGCTTTTCCCTCACTTCTGAGAGGGAGAGCAGTAGGCTGTGCTTTTGAGTAGCTATTTTTTCATATAGAGGTATTTTACACTTGTCTTGCCATTACAAAGAATTCAGGAAAACCCACAGATGAAGACAAACAAAAGCCAACCATAAAAACCCAACAAAAAAATCACCTCACCCCACTCCTGTGAGAGCACACATCAGTTGCAGGCTGTTAATAGAGTACTGTGCTTAAGATATCTGGCTGTGGACTCCTGAGCCTTTGCTATTGTTGACTTCTAATGTTATACCAAAATGGGATCTCCTAGGATGAGAGGGCAGGTATCATTACTGCGCCATATCCCCTGCTGGGGGCTTAGCATTGTCTTTGTTAATGAGGCATCATGATAAAAAAGTTAAGTTGCCAAGTGACCAGTTGTCACTAATGTGTAATTAAAAAGCCCATTCCTGCCTTTGAATATGAATTTGGTGGCTTTGCTGACATCTAATGGCACTGGTAGCCAGCAGGATGCTCTTTTTCATCACGTAGATTTCATGTTTCGTTCTATGCTAGTGTTTCATTGCAGTAGAACTTTGAATTTAATTAGGAATCAGCTATTTAAGAAATCCTTGTATTGACTCTAATTTTTATATTAAGCTGTGGATGGTAGGTAGAAAAATCATATGTGTAAGTATTTAGCCATTATTTCTTGTTTTTCTTCCAATAAGGTATTGTGGGCTGTTTGGGATGGAGTAGGGGTGATTGTTGGGGAGCAGTTTGTTTGGTTCTTTGTAGTGAAGCTGTGGGAAAAAAAAAAGGGTTTTCTTTTTACCCCTGCAGGAAAATTCAGTACATAAACATTTTACTGGTATGCCAGGTGCCCAGATGAAATGTGGATTGGCAGAATTAATATATTAACTTCTATGCAAACTTGCAAATAAATGGGTTTTGGTGATGGATGAATCCTTAAATGTTGGCTGACTACAAGACGACTATGAAATTTCCCTCTCTGCATCATAAACTGACTTTTTTAAAAAAAAAGTCCTTTGTGCTTCATATGTTCAAAGCAGTGCTTTAAAAAGTAAAGAGGAAAATAGTATTTGCTACAGTCAGCAGATGGTTGTCACATTTTGTTTTCAGTCCTCTTTACCACTTAATTTTGTTTTGTTGCTCCAGGAGAGGTTGCCAGTAAAGCATCTGCTAGAGCTTATGGCTCAGGACCAGAGCTGCTGCTGATGGCATACATTCAGAATAGCCCTAATCTAAAATAAATGTTTAATAAGCAGCCTGCAAAAGCACCTGGATTTTTTTGTTTTTCATTCAGTCGATGCAGAAGAATCTTGAATAGTTAAAAAAACAGGGCGTAGCTTTGATTTATAAAATATATGCGGCTTCATGTATTAAAAAAAAAAATGCAAAGTTTTAAAATCTTCTTTCCTGAATTCCAGCTCATCAAGGTGCTGTACAAGACCAGCCTTACCAGCTGCCAGTGGAAATCGATCCTCTCATAGGTCTGTCACTTCCTTCTCTCTTTGCGATTCATTAAGCTCTGTATGGTGGCCCTGAAGTGTAGATTACGGTTGTTTTTCACTTGCTGGTTGCTGGGAATGGAATTTTCCTGATAAACCATTTGCATGCAAATTGGAATGCAATGAGCTGTGGCTATGCTGGTATTTCATCAACTCCCCCTCGTTGGTTTGCCTAATTTGAACAGGCCTAGGACGCGTGTCAGTGAAAATTAATATGGATGCTGTAATAATGTGTGATTGAGAATGTGCATGAAGTACTGTCAGGATAATATTGGATCTTTTCATCACTCAGACTTGTTGATGAGCAGGAGCGAGGCGCGTTATGATGAATCGGTGCGCCGGTAATGTGATGGAGCTCCTTTGCTGAGGAAATTTTCATAATAACAGTGGGGTTCTTAACTGCACTGTGTTGTGAAAAATAAAACCATGGTGCCAGGGTTTCATCATTAAAGGAGATCAATCCTTTCTTCATAGACCTGCTGTTCAGGCTGAGGGGATTAATGTGTAATTGCAAAGCGGTTTCAAAGTTGAAATATATTGCCCGCTCTGGTTTAGTGTTGAGATATTAGTATTCATTTTTCAAGGGTATTGCATCTTTTGATCAGCTTCACTGGTTAAATTTGTGTGTGTTTTTCTTTTATTAAAAAGGGGTTGGCGAATGTCGCTCCTTTATTTAATGACTCAGTGTAATAGATGCAATTCATGGCTTTTTGCTACAGAGGTTTTATCAGTTTATATGGAGCTGATTTTTCTATTAGCAGGGTTAGAGTTTGGTCGGTTCTTTCATTGCAGGCCCTGCTCTGGGGAGTGCGTATTTGGAGTCTGTAGCATGGCAAATGGAACAAAGAACATGATGAGAAAAGAAAAACTCAAGTACCTAACACCAAAACACAAACTAGCTGTAGGAGGGGAGCAGAGAAGACAGGATTCTGTGTCCCCCAATTTTGTTAGACTTTGAGCTTAGTTAAAAACCAGCTGGAAAAGAAGTGGTGTGGCCAATTATAGAAGCATGGAAAAACCAGAGCAAAGATGAACTTGCGTGGATGGGTTAGAATGACAGGTCTGTCAGCCAGTGAGAATTAATTTCAAAACTGATGTGCACATCCCAGTAGGAAATGTGGTATTTTTTACACAGACTCTTCCTGTGTAGCCATTTTTCTGGGTGAAGCTCTAGCAAAATTAAACCAGGAACAGTGGAGGCATATGAAACAACTTTATAGAGCTGATAAAATTAAAGTGGTTTGCCAAAGTTTCTGAAATCAATCCTCATCTGAATAATGCAATAGTTATTATGAGGCAGACACTTGCTGTAATTCTCCTTTCCTTCCTGAAACAGATTTTATCCAAAAAATATTTGGAGCAGGAAATGTGTGTTCTGCTATAAAACATTCTATCAAGTAGATCTTAGAAGTGTAAATAAATATTACACCAAAAAAACCCAAATCACATTGGTACAATGACCTTTAAAGTTAATGTTCACATTCTGAAAAATGGTTTAATGTTCTCTTCCTACAACAGATCTCAAATCAGCCTTATGATTACACTGGACATATTTTAAAAGGTTTAAGGCTTTCTTTGTCATTGCTAAGTAGCATCATTGGGTGCAAGCAAGTAATTATGTAGGTAATATTAGAGGATTTTAATTGTGGCTAGACACATTTACCTAGAAATGGCACCTAAGAGGACCACAAAATTACACTTTTATGGTTATAGCAGGAATCTTGTTGCTGTCTTCGTCGTAGGGAGAGATTCCTGCCCTCCTCATTTTCCCAGTGCACAGGAAGACATAAAACAGCAATGTCTGCTATGACGCAGATCCTAGACCTCTTTTTGAGATGAAGTTTTTAGAAGGCTTTATTCTCACTGAATTAGTTGATCTGCATGTCTTTTGAGGTTCCTTTGCTGCTATGTTGTCATACAGAGCAGTTCACTGTGCATTTATAACGTGGTGTTGTTACTCTTGAAGTGGCCCCAAGATCAGTGAGGGCCACATTTGTGTTACCTGCAGAGAGCAAGTGCTAAATTATGTGCTGCCCATATGGACAAGACAGTATCAACCTTTTAAATATAGCAAAGGCATAAATAAATGAAGGATTTGATACAGAGTAAGTGGAATAAGCCCAAGGCTTGGGAGATAGCTGGCCTGTGAGAATAGAAAGGAGTGAAGAAACAAAGAGTAAAGAGCACAGGAGCAGGACAGAAGTCTGTCTGGAAGACCGCCTGGATGGAAGTAATGGTGCTCCAAGCAGTTGGCAGAAAAGCCTAGGAGAAATTACTTGCCTGGGATGGAAATCAGGTTCCCTCAGGAGCAAAGCACACTGAAAGTTCTTCCTACAGTGTAGAATTTTCATGATATTTATGTATGGGACCTATATATTTAAGTATATATATGCACACCTTATTAATCTAAGGACAAGATATAATATGACAAATGTGTTCGCTAATTGATTCCTGTCCATTCTGTGGGTTGCCAGTGCAAGAGTATCTCAGGAAATAAAACATTAAGTGACCAAAATAGGGCAAACAATTTCTCCCAACCTAAAGTTAATTGTGGAGGCAAGCTGGTTAATTTTTGTGCCATGCTTAAAAGTATGTAAACAGTAGTGATGTTTACTGAAGCTTTTCTTTTTTCAAATGGCAGTGCTTGCAATGAAATACAACTGATGTACAATTTAAAATCATGATCCTTTGTGTGCTGCATTTGAACCACTACGTGGTTTGTGTATTGTCTTATCATTACAATCCTTTGCTTTGTTTGTAATTTTTAATTTCTTACACTAGAAGAAGGAGGGAAGGAGTCTTATTACATTTCTCTGTACCATTGCCTATGTGCAATCTTTCATTCATTTCTCAGCTGCATGTCACTTAAAAAGGGGATTTCTTCTATTTTAGAATATATACTACAAGGAATTAGCATTGTTCCCAGAAGTGTAATGAGTATTTTATAGTAGAACTGCAGAGAAAATGTCCTTGCCACAAAAAAACAAGTAACAGAAGTGAGGAGTGTGTTTGGTGTGAATGTAAGTTTCTAAATTGTGCTTTTGTTCTGTGAATGGGGGTGCTAAAATGTCTTGGTCTGTATGTTTTTGTGTTCAGCCAGCAATACAGGTATGCACAGGAGGCAGATCACTGACCTTTTAGACCAAAGCATTCAGGTACATTCCCAGTGTTTTGTCATCACCTCGGACAATCGTTACATCTTGGTCTGTGGCTTCTGGGACAAAAGTTTCCGTGTTTACTCTACTGACTTAGGTAATGTATTTTTAAATCGTGGAAACAGCCTAGAAGATTTTTCTTTTCTGTTCATAATCAGCCTACTGCTTCAAATAAAGGATGAGGGGTGAAGTGTGTATTTATTCCCCTATTAATATTTGTCAAATCTTTCCTTGCCTACTGCTGCTATGTATTGTGTGCTGTCATTTTTGTGGAATGATGGCAAATGTGGGAGAAGAAGCTCTGTTTTAGACTGAGCGTCACACTTCAAACTTATAGGACAGGGATGCCTGCTCTTGCACTGTAGTTTTCACAGGTGAGAGTTTGTGTGAAGCCTGTCATACCAGGATAGTTAATTATTCCTCAAGTATTTACTTGAATTTAACTCTGGTTGCACCAGAGAGCTGAGTTTTTTCAGGAAATAGAGGCAAGTACCATGGAATAAGAAGAGAAGTCTTGAAATCTGGTGAAAGAATACCTATGACAACCTTTGAAAGCTATGCCATACTAGAAGAATTGATTAGGAGCCACTGAATTCTTTTATATAACATAAACTGATCGATAGAATAGGCAGCAGTTAAATTAGTCTGCCAGCTGGAGTGTGTCCAAACCATTGAAGTCATGCATGTGTCATGCTAAATAGAAAAGAATCTTTCAGTGTAGGAGCTACAGGAATTAAAAGCCATGGAACCCCAGGAAAAACTAGGTATAATTTTTTTTCCCTTTCATTGTCATATAATGGAAATAGCGACCTTACTGCAAGGTACTTCTTTGGGATTAATGACCCAGTGTAGTTAATGTGTGTGTGCCATCAAGCTTTCCAGTAGGTTATTAATCCCTGGGGAATATCCTACATGTTTGTCATCATTTCTTAAATATATTAGTTAGCAGTGTTTTTCACACTTGGCAAACCAAAATGTCTGACAAAACAGAATGGTCTTTAATGAAAATCTGCTAAGACTTTAGATCTTGTGGTGTACTTCAGAATTTCTGTCATTTTTACAATTTTAAAGCCTTAAGTATAAAAGAGAATGTCCATTTATGTAATATTGACTGCCTACAATTCATTATACAGACATCTTGTTAGACCCTTCTTAGGTTAATTTTCTCATTGATGAAAATAAATTTACATAAAGTTGTGAATTTAAAGTGGATCTTCAGAAAGGATAGCTAGCAGTAATAAATACTCAGTGTGTATTCTTGATTTAAATGAATAGAGAAATAATTCTATTATATCAAAGGATGTGTTTTACTTTACACCTATGGAAGGAACTTGTGTGATTTTGTCCTGTATCAATCTGAACTACAAATATCTCTTTAAATTATTTCTCTGTGTATGGCAGATTCACCAGGCACTTGTTACTACCATAGCCAATCAGGGTATAAACCAAAATACCATTGTCAGAAAAGTTTCAGATTTGTCTCTTCTATTTTGCAATATAGCAACTCTAGCTTAAATGAAGTGAATTCAGATGTAGTTTATTTTGCTTCAAATTGAAATGAGAATATAGTAGGGAAATATTTTGAAATGAGCAGAACATCAAGGGGAAAAGATGATGTGATCAGTAAAGCATAAAGGCAAGTGATCACAAGTGTTGAATTGAATTACGTTTGAGCACTTGCACAAAAAAAAGAACCATTTTCCTATCAGATCTTGGGTTTGTTTGTTTGTTTTTAATAGGAAATACTTTCAACTTAAATCATGGGTTCTCAGCACAGCCAATATAAGAGACATACAATAAAACCTTCCTCCAGCAGTGGGAATGACTTCTAGACAGTGTTTTAGCTTCAGTACTGCAGACTTGAGTCTTATTTTTCTTTTAATTATTTGTAGCACAGCTGTCAAATAAAACCTTAACTAGAAAATTTGTTCTATCAAAAAGGGATATCTGAGTGCAAATGGAAAAGTTTGATATTACTGTGTAGGGAGGACAGCTCATGTTAAAGGGAACAAGAAAGTTTGAGGAATTCTTATGAAATAAGTCATTTATTAGTTTTAGCAATATAAAATAGCAACATCTTATTTCTTACTTTGATGAAATTCATTGAATCTTAGGCTGCACAGTAACAAAATAAAACTAACCAGGCAGAAATAACCTTGTACAACACTTGTTTTCTAGAACAGAACATACAAAATTAGAAATAATTGGGGAGAGCTCTGTAACTCAGTGATTTTTACAGCATAAACTTGCATTCTAAAAGTATAAATTATCCCAGGTAATGTCAATACAACTGAAAAATATACCTCATAATTATTTGATCCCTGAGTTACTTACCCTTGCAGTACAAGGTGGGCATGCACAGTAAGAGTGCAGCCAGGGATTTGCCCTGCCCACTCAGAAATGACTCATGTGGTAGCACTTCATCTCACAATTTCCATTGGAAGGTTAGAGCAGGCCTGATAAGTTTTGCCAGTGTTTGATTTTGAATCTGATGTACAGGTCTCCTTTAAATTGCATCTTGTTATTTTATTTTTCTTCATATACTTAAGTAGTTTGATCTCTTTTTTGGTAGATATTCATATATTATCTCTTGGTTTCTTCCTGGTTTTCTTCACTTTAATGCAATTGCCTTTTTGATCTTGTTATAAATTGGGCTGTTAATGCTATTTTTGTTCTTACCTCAGAACCACTCCTTTAAGTCTTTTGTTCCCATAAATTGTTATTTAGTGGCTGGATAAAAATACAGTGCTTTTGTACTGTGTAAAAAGAGACTGTGAAATGTTCCCTATTACCCATATTAAGGGACCAATAGTTTTTAATTCATGCACCAAAATATTTTATTAAAATGTGCTTAAGTCCCAGCACTGATCTGTGTTAGTGTTTTTAATATACTTTTCAGAACATTTTATTTAATTTTGGTTTTATTTATTTATATTCAGAAACACAGTAGTCTGTATTTCCTGTTTCTTTTGGTTTTTTTTATATCTGTTTCTTTTTTTGGCCTCTCTTGTCAATCCTTCCAAAGCCATCACTCTTTTTTTTCCCTTCTGTTCCTCCTCATTCTTTATTCAGCCCAAAGCACAAAGGGATGCATGGTCATTTGGGCTGAGAAAACCAGGGTCACACGTTGGAGGCATCGCACATCACACCTCCTTGTGTCATTAGGTGCAAGATTTGTCCTGGCCCCTGCTACCTGAAAGGGCTGAGTTGGGGCATGAGAAAAGTGTGTGTGTGTTCTTTATTGTGCTTCCTCAAGATCTGCAGTTGCTGGGCTTCAGCAAACCCAGTTCAGCTTTGGAATAAAGTATAATATTGGGAGACTGCAAGTATTTTTTTTTTTTTATGGATTGTATGGACTACTGCACTTTTAAATAAGTTCCCACCAAATAAATTAAAAAAATAATACTCCCCACCTTTGAACCATTTTTATTTTTTGGATAAAAACAATGTTTCTAAAATAGTTTATATGTATTAAATTTGTCTTAGCATAAGAGAGTAGTTTTAAAAGAATCCATTTTCTGTGTCCCAGGTAAACTGATGCAAGTAGTGTTTGGCCACTGGGATGTTGTGACCTGCCTGGCTCGTTCCGAGTCCTACATTGGAGGGAATTGTTACATCCTCTCAGGATCCCGGGATGCGACCTTGCTGCTCTGGTACTGGAACGGCAAAACCAACATCATTGGTGATAACCCAAGAGGTAAGAAAAAACCAAAAAAACCCTGGTTTTTGAGGAGATTGTCTCAAAATGCTTTGGGCAACACTTTATAGGATAGAATTTTAGGTAGGGTGCTACATGCCCAATCCTCACAATCACATTCAAGGCATTCTGATTGGTTCCAGTGCACGCAACAGGGCTCACACCATATAACCAAACTGATAAGGCACAGTTACCCTGCTCCAGCCTCATTCAGTTTTAACCCCTCCCCACCCAAACTCACCTTGCACTTGCCAAAATGTTTATTCTCTTCCATCTTGCACCATTTCCCAGGAATTCCTGAATCCTGTCTTTTTATTCATGAAGATTTTCTCTTTTAACTCTATGAGAAACAGTGAACCACTATGACTGTACAACCCTGTATTATGTAACAGGAAAGGTAGAAAATGACCTTGGTTTATGCCAGTTTCACTCCACACACACAAAAATTTAATTTCTGATCCCCAAAGCAAAGAAAAAGTCAGACATGCAGTTGAGAAAAAGCCTGGAGTAAGCCATTTTAGAGGAATGAGGGGCTTTCAAGACGACATGTGAGAGCTTATATACATAAATTTAGGGGCACATCATAGCCAAACAGAGGCCCTGTTCAGCACAAAAAAAAGTGCCCTGAAGGGAAGAGGCAAGAAGAGGATATTCTATCCTATGAAGAGTATTTCTTAGGTTGTCTTCCATTTATTTAAGGTTTTCTGTGACCCTGTTTAAATAGTAGTAAAAACTGCTCTGGAGAGGGCAAAATGGACATCTGGAATGCAAGAAGTGGTATTAGATCTGTCATATATTGCAGTTATAGCTGGCACACAGTTTTAATAATCAAGACAATACCTGACATCTTCCAAATTAATCAAGCTGGTAACGTTGTGTGTTCCATATTCAATCTGTTACTCATCTGGAGTTACTTGAATTTGGAACACAGAGGTGGCTTGACTGAAATTGCATCCGGTGAGCGACTTTGAAGAAACACAACTAATTAATATCAGAGCGAATATCTGAATTTAACTTGCAAATTATTTGATGTTGACTGTGAAAGCCATTCAAAAGTTGAACAAGATGCAGCTCAGTTCACACAGCTGCAGAATCTTAGGGCAGAGGATGTGTGAAAACTATCCATTATCCTTCCAAGCAGCCCTGGTCAAGAGATGGTGGTTTTTCTGGGAAGCGGCTAGTAGAGTTTTATGAGCATCTTTAAATAAATATGGCTTTGCTTGAGGGGAAAAAAAAATGTCTGTGAATACTTCATACTTATTGTGCAGTCTATCAATTCAAAGAAAATGCAAACTCTGTGTTATTTTTGCAGACCTTGTAACCTTGGAAACTCCAAAGAGTTTGCAGATTCCTAAGTGTGCCTTGAGAAGTTGTACTTGTCCCACATTTGCCAGGCTTGCCTGCTGTGTGAATGAGACCTTGAGGCTATAGGCTCCTTGATCACCCTAATAGATCATTTGCTGAGGTTCTGTACCTACTATTTGACTCAAATATGTAGATTTTTGTTACAATCTATTGACTGTCTTCTCTAATGCAGACTTCTAAGGTATTGGAATTTTGCAGTTTTCAGAGGTAATGACCTGCAATTCTAGCTGCTCTTTAAATCAAACAGTAGCTACCTGGTAAGTCTCTGTGCTTGTAGTTCTATCAGACTTGGACTTTTAGGGACTTGCAATGGCTGCTGTGTTTACCAACTGGCTTTATGTAAGTTTTTTTTGTGATACAGCATGCCTGGAAACCTCTGTTATCAATCGGAATCTCATGGCACTATACATAGTCCTAGACATGGGTATAGACAGTTCCTGCTTCAAAGAGATGGTAATCTGGGGTGTTTAATTTTTCCCAGAAATAGCTGTCTGTATGCTTCTCTGTTCAGTCAAAAATTTTTTTGAAAAGAAAAATGAAAAGAGCTGTTTCTGCTTAGTTCTGATTTTGTCAGACATGGAAAGCACCAGCAGACTTGTTGGGTTCTGAGCCTTGTTACTGCAGCTGTAACTTCCATCCATTTGAAGGATGTTGATATTTAACTGGTCTAATGTCTTTCTGTATTTGAAGCTTATGATTATTTTACCCCCAAATATAGTTTGTTCATGCTTTCAATGAACACTGTTCACTGGAATTTTAGATACTCTCAAAATTGATATTTCTTTTCTATTTTTTTCTCTATTTAATTATCTCTAATGTCCGTCTTAAGATGACTTCACAGCCATGTGCATCTAATAGTGCTTTACCAAATCATGGTTCCAGAGTAGTTTCAAGAAAAAAGTGATTTAAACCAGGGAGTGTTTCTTTCCTCCTCTCATAGTACCTGTTGCCTCAGATGTACATCAGCCAGCAGGCTGGTATGATCCATCTACTCTAAGTAATGTCCCATTAGGCACCCATTATTCCACCAGTTACATTTTATTTAGGTTAACTTGTTTGATTTCTTTACTTTCAGAGAATTGAGTTCCGTATCTCTGGCTCTGTATATTCATGTTTTAGAATGATACTTAAACTGGAAAGCCAGGTGGGCTATGGCACACGTGATAAATGAGTGGCTTGGTATTCTTTATCAAGGACAATTTTCTAGGCAATTTGACTGTATTGAAAAATTCTCTGGTTTTGGTCTAACAGAAGAAAAGTGTTACTGAAATACTAATTATTTACATAATTTAGTTTTTAACTTTGAGGCTGACTTTTTAAAGAAATTACAGCTATGGAGTCTCACTATCTTATTTAGTTTCTCCCCAATACCGCTTAAATGCATTGATCAATGTAAACTAAATCTGACAAATTGGGGTCTCAGAGATATGAAATTTCTACATGGGTCACATCTGCTGGAAACTATTCACAAAACAGCTTGATTACATTTAGGTTAAATCATTTTTTCCTTCTCAAATTAAAACCTGAAATGCAAAAAAATATTTCATTATTCTCTTTGATCAAATGTAGTGTTTTTCTCTTTCTAAATTAATTGGTTTTGAAAACGTAAAAGCGTGGCACTACTTCACTTTGGAGCACAGGCCTTTTTTTGATCCAAACATGTTTCTGGGGACAATTTCTGACCAAGCCTTGAAATAATTCAGAACAGAGCTAAGGACCTGAAGTAGTTATATCCTTTGGAATAGCCTTGAGCCATTTTGCTTTCACATTAATTAGCATAATTTACTGTGGAGATGTAAAGTCACTTTGCATAGTGCAGGAGGCTTTTCCTTTTCTCTCCTTGGCATGTGGCTGGCGTGGGAGAGGTGGGAGGGAGAGGATGTGGCCCTCCCCTCCATGCTCCTTGGAGCCCATGTGTGATCTGTGGCACACAAAGTTGGCTTCTGCATATTTAGAGGCTCCGAGGCACCACTTGGGGATGTGACATTATGCACCAGGACTTGTGTGATAGAATGTGTGGAGATTCCTGGGAGAGGGCTGTGGAAAGATGCTGTGTTTTGTTCTTGCCCGGCCTAAGGAGGTGGAGGGCGAGAAGTGAGGGGTGGGAGGAGGGATTGTGTGAGAGCTGGAGAAAAGAGATGAGAGAATTCATTTGCATACAAATGGTGAGCATCACTTTCAGATCCCACTTTCGCTTTGAAGCTCAAGTGGCAACTCCTGGTGTTTGGGCATTTCCTAGGCTGGGGGATCGCATTTTCCTTTGTAATCACAGAACCATAGGAAACAGGGTGGGCAGGAGCTTTGGTCACCTGATCCTTTTCTCCTGATCCTCTTTTCCCAATGAGGGCTTAACTAGGCCAAAACCAATCGCCACTGATCTTTGTCCAATCTTCCCTTAAAAACTTCAGCAAATACATTTTTGGGCCTTAGAAGCCCCATCCTTAGCAGTCTGTTCCCAGTGTTCAGCCTAGTATCCAATTCTTTTTGCAGCAGTTGCATTCTATCATCCTTTATCTATTTTTCCTTTGTGTAGAGAACAGATTATTTTCTTCTTGTGGCTACTTCCAGTTACTTGGATTGCCGTGACCTGCAATTCTTTGCCTCCTACTTTATTAATTCAATTCTTTGGTTTTTTTGCCATAAGTCATGTTTTTCCAGACCTCTAATTTTTTTTGTATGTTCCTCTCTTTAGTTGATTGTCCTCCTCAAAGTAGACCCAGGAATGCAGCTTTCCAGTAATAAATAGAAAACAACCCGTTTTACAGACCAGTACTTTTCACATCCCCAGGGAATATCTGTTTCTTTCAAAACACCATGACACTGTCAATTCTTTTAAGGGCATGAGCCAGTATGAATTTCAGTGTTTTCTGAAGAATCTGCACATTCGTGTCTCCTTCTCTGTGTAGTTCAGCTGTGGAATCTCATTTTCAAAGTTCCTGAAGTGTATTTTTTTTGGATTGTTTCTCCAATTTGTCAAAGTTACTTTGAATTCTCATCCTGTCCTCCAGCAGCCTTGCAGCAACTTATATCTGCAAATATACTTTGCAGTCTTATTCTATTAAATTGGTCATTATAGCAAATGTCAGCTAGTACACAGTTCAGGAATGCCCATCAATACATTTAACATTTTGACAATGAATAGCTTTCTGAATATATCTTTCCAAGGTATCATAGTATCTTCTGAATGTGTGCTTCCCTGTTTTCCTTAAGGAATTGCTCACATGGAACAGTGCTGGAGCTGTTACTGAAGTAAAAATGTGATGTCTCCCTGAACACGTCCTGTTACTTTGCCATTGCAAGAAAAAATAGCTTTGACATGATTTGTTCAGAACAAATCCAAATCAGCTGTTACTCATCTCCTTGTTCTCTTGTAGGAAATTGTATGTATATATATAAAAATGTAAGTGTTCTGCCAGTATTTCTTCTATTTGTTGGGATTAAGCAGACTACACTCTGATTTTTCTTTTTCCAGCTTCTAAAACAACACAAGACTTTTTTTAGTCTTGCAGAACCCCATCCAATATCCATGAAACAATTGTTATAACTCTGGGATTATGTACCTTCATTGTCACAGTATCCTCAACTCACTATTACCAGGCCAATTGAGTGCCAAACATTTACCTCATTCAGGTATTCTCTAGTTGAGACAACAGTTTCCACTGCTGGTTGTCTGCACTGCAGATGACCTTTTCTTGAAGTACTTTGTGTGGCATCATCTACTGGTATTGCTTGCTCTTAATAACAAACCAACTTCTTGAGAAAACTTGGCATATTTTTGCGTTTTTAGAATGTTATTTCTGATGTCCTTGTTAGTTACATCTCATCTATGTGTGGCTCTCTGGGGTTTGTCTCTTTGCTCATACCTTGTTGCTTACATGTTTCAGAAATATCTCATTTATTTTGATCTTTCTGCCTGACTTTCCTGTGTCAAAGTCACTGGAGAACTCTGAGTTGTGCCAACTGGGATCTCATCTGTCTTATCCCTATGCTGCATTCACTAGTATCCTTACTACCTTTTCCTTTGTTTTCTGTAGGCATAACTGCCCATGAGGTCTTACAGAAGGATATCTTGTATCTATTGAAACCTGTTTTCCCAAAATACTTCAGGAATTATCTTGTCCTTGACCTCTCAGTTATAAAGTGTATTGAACATTCTCATATCTTTGCCACTTTCATGTAAATTCCTTTCAGCAAAGTGTTTTTTAATTTGTTTTGCTGTATTGGTTATAATCATATTTAGAAGGTCATCTCTAGCTGTTACATATTAAAAATTGTCATCAAATCTCTTTATACGCGAATACTTGTGGTATTCCTTTGCCAACACATGATTTTGTAGTTGGAATATCCTATTTTCTCCAGTTTTCTTTAATAATCCCTCACCTACATGGACCAGGCAGAGACCAATCATGAATGTTAGTGAATGTAAATCTGTGTCTTCAAGGTTTTGCGTTTTTCACTGTAGCTATTTTGTTTGGATGTGCTTTCTTGAAGCGGAGGTTTGTGGTGATGAATTTGTCCTGATAATGTTTATGCTTCTAAAATGGTTTCTGCTTAAAAAATGGTAGGGATTTCTATAGTCCAGTGGAAGATAAAGTGTTTTTCTGCTATTCTTGCTCTTTATTCATGGAATATGAAGATGTGGTTCTGTTGCTTTCAAATATCTACAAACGTGTCCACAATTAGGTTTTAGTTTTCATATTTTCAGGAAACCAAAATATTTTTAATTAGAAATTTGATTTGCTAAGGAAATTCAGGCTTGACTGATAAAAATCTTCAGTGCTATGAAATGTATAGTCTCTGTGTAACTGTATCACTACTGCTAATACTAATGGGCTCTCTTCTGAGTTATTGCATTGATCTTCCACACATATGTGAATAAAACAAATTATATTACCTCTTTTATGTTAGCCCATAAAACTAGAAAATGTTACTCTCTGTGTGTATCACATTTGCATCACGAGGACTGTGGGGGTGCTTTCATTGCATAGCTTTATATTTTTTAGAGGGTACTATATTCAGGTATTCTGAAGTGTGGGAAATAAATGGGTTTAGTGGTGTAGCTATGTAGCAGGACTTGTGTGAATGTAAGCGCCTGATGTCGTACTTAAAAATACAATTACTGTATTTAATTAAGATTTAATTGGGAAGATTCACTGAACACTTTTGCTGTTGAAAATGTGTAGAATATCTCCCTCAGATGCAAAATTTTTAAATGCATAATCTTTTCAATTTATAAACTATGAAATCTCCCAAAGGGTTAAAAGTTTAACCACATTTCTTGTCTTGCTGAAGAACGGTCTTGTTCCTATCCAAGCTACTTTTAAAAGAAACTGCATTTTTGTTTAATTTTTATTTAGCTAGAATTCCTAAATGAATATTTGAATACCTGCAAGACTTTTATCAAAGACATACAATATGTATAGCGTATATATTATAAAATAATTATAAATTACTGTTAACTTTAAAGCTATGATCTTGAGACTAGAGAAATCATTTGTTTTAATTGTATTGGTAATCATAGTAAAAGATAAAACATCTGTGTTTCATCAACTGCTGCAGACATTTTTCAGTTGGAAAATTTAAACTTTTTGTGAGTGCTTCATAATTAATTATTAAAGTGGACAATGCAAGCAATTTAAACTTTGAAATTATACCTGAGGAGCATCTTTGTGTTGGTTGATTGAAGAATAATGTCTATGGGTTATAATTTCTTTGTACTCAGACAAACTAATCCTGTAAAGTTGAATTCTGTGAGGATTTGCACAGATGCTTCTCTCTGCACACAGTGAACAGTCACACTGATTTCAAGCAAATCATGTGTCTGCTGTTAACTCAGGAGCCAAAAAACCCTCTTTACTGCCTTCTCTCATCCTCATCTTGAATTAACCTACCTGTTGGTTCNTTTACTGCTTTCTCTCATCCTCATCTTGAATTAACCTACATGTTGGTTCCCAGGTCTGCATGATCTGGACTTCTATTTTCAAAATTCGTTTCAAAACCAAAGGTAGTACAGAAGATGAGGGTCCGTGTTTCCAAAGAATATTTGCAGCATAAATATTTATTTAGAATTCTAATTATTATTTTTTATAAATTGAAAGTAATTTCCTTAACAGCAGCTTCTCTTAAAAATTGAATTGGAAATTAGTTGTAAAAGGCTTACCTGTTAGTGTTCCCTTTTTCATTTATCGTGCTAAGTAGCAGGAGTATCAGAACGTCCATAAATCACTAATCAGGCTAGTTAATGATGGAAATTCTCCTATTACTGTTACTTTCTGTCTACCAGAGTAGCTAAAAATTTGCAGAGCTCAAAATACTAAAGTATGTTTGAAATTGCTGCAGCTATAAAGGCAGTAGTCCACTGAAGTCAGCCTGGTAGGAAAAGAGTGTTGCTCCAGCACCGAATATTAGGACTGCACATGGTCCTTTAGGTGCTCAATAGCACTTTTATTTTTTTGCCCATGCACGCATTTTATACATTATTGTGTGAGCCCTTCTTAAAAAAAAATAGTCAGTAAATAATTCAGTGTTATTGTAACATTGTTTTACTGCAGATGTAACAAATATTCTTTGTTTCTCAAAAATGGCAGGACAGCAGAGTGTTGTATGTAAAGCCAGAGTCCTTCAGCACCATCTGCTGGCATCCAGTTGAAGCTGATCTCAGGACTGGATCCTAAGCACTATCTAGTAAAAAATTACAAATACCTATTCACATTTTGGAGGTGAAAATAAAATTCATTTGTAATATAATTTTCATCCTTTTTGTTATAATAAGAAAATAGAATGCGAATTCAAGTTCAACATATGAACGGAAACCGAAGTAGGTCAGGAGCGTTTTGTTAAGTGGGACCATAAAAAGAAATGGAGAACTTTTTTCTTTTTACTATAAAGGGCTTTAACAAGCACAATGTTACATGTTTCTATGTGTGTTGCAAGTCCAGTTCAGTACAAAGTATATCATAGAGAAGATCCACAAAGCTTGGCAAAAGTATCTGTAACATGTTTTTGAAAGGTGTAGCAACCACTAAATATTCTTTTAATTCTAACATTATTCAGTGTTAGCCTTGAAAGCCTCATGCAAGATTAGTGGACAGAGCCCCTGATGCTGTAACTGGTCCCTGTAGCTTCACAGGTAACAAAAACTGGGGCAATCTGTGTGAACCTAGAGTGGAGCCTTAAATTCTGCAGCCACAAAAGGACACTGTCCTTTCTTCTTTCAGCTGTAACACATTGATACCTCAAAGAGTTTGAGGCCTCATTGAACCTCATTGTATGGAGGCCTCCAAGTACTCTGTAAATCACATAAGAATGATAGTTCTACCTTCCACATATTTGAACTGGAAAAAAGAGATGAGGAATAACAGGTGGATGAATTCAGGTATATCTAGAAATCTGCAATTATGGTGCACAAGCCAGATGTAATTTTGTGTTTATGTAATGCCAAAAGTCATGTCATAGATACTTGTGGGGAGAAGGTCTTCACTGAAATGAACTTGAAATGGCATTCACAGATGGTTTGGAAAGCAGCTAAACAGCCATAGTGGTAGTGATGAGCATGTAAGAAAAGGTGCCATAAATACTTGTTAAAGTATTAAAGCTAAAAGTATGTGCTACAGTATTAAGTGTTGTAAACATCCTTGTTTTCAGCTGGCT
This sequence comes from Illadopsis cleaveri, assembly GCA_013399915.1. NCBI lineage: Eukaryota > Metazoa > Chordata > Aves > Passeriformes > Timaliidae > Illadopsis > Illadopsis cleaveri. Next base: position 160,553 of record VXBB01000838.1, on the reverse strand, counting down.
AAGAGATTGTGTTTCAGGACTTGTCAATCAGTAATTCCAAGAAGCATTATAGAGCAAGTTTTGAGGCAACCCAGGATGTATGTGTTTTGAGACTGGAAACACAGGAGGAGTTTGGATGCTGCTTTTTTGGCAGTATCCAGCTTGAGGTGGTACTAAAATGGGATGCATGAGATTTGCAGCAGGATAAAGATATTTAGTACTCTGTGATGCAACACAGACCTTTGAGTTCCAGGAAAAACAATGCTGTATTTATGACTTGCAACTAGTAGTTGATGTGGTAAAAGGAATTATATTCAGATGGTGAATGAGTACAACCTAATGTGCACCATATACAGAGTTGTGGGGTGATGTACTAGTGCATCACATTTATTTACCTTGGTTGATTGCTGAGAAAAATTACCATTCAGTTTAAAGTCTATACCATGTAAGACAGAACAGAGGAGTGCAGAAGATATAATAATTTATAGTCTAGAATAAGATCACAGCATAAATGTTATAAAAATTATTTGATCAATACAATAATCCTGACTTGGGTGAGAAAATAATTTTTAAGTGTTTCTGGACCAGAATTCTAGTAGTAGCACTAGCACCACAGAGATATTGGAGTTGTGGCTGCCTCATTGATAAAGTATCTGGTTTAAAGAGTTACTTGTAAGAAGACAGCTAACTTCTGTATTCTCTGAACTTGGTGTATGCCATCAGCACTCCCAGTTACACTGGTAAGTGAAAGTGGTAAGCATCTCTCCAGTACAGCATACTACTGGTGGTAGTATTGGTTTGAAATGGTTTATAAAAATGGTCAAATAGGTCAAGCACAGACTTAAAAAAAATATTTTGATGTAGTTTATTAAAGGGAAATAAAAAGATCATAAAAACGTGCGAAACTGAGTGGAATTGTCATAGGAAACCTCTCACCTCAGATTGTATTTTGCCGAAGTTATGACATACTCTCTGTGTAGGTTTTAACTAGATGTAGTTATCTGATTTTATCTTGCAACAATTCCTCAGTAGGTGCTATTTCACCACAAAATAATTCCTTGATTGGTTTTTTTTCTTTTTCTTTTCTATTTAGGTTTGTTGTCTTTTTTTTCTTGAACTCACTAGGTAATGGTACTATAAACCAAAAGAGAGAAGTAGGAAGAAAATAGATTATTTTTTTAGCATAAACAAAAAAAAGCCCCTTCATAAACCTGTTTTAGGACATTATCAGACAAAAACTTCAAAGCTGCCATTTAAGTAACAGTTTATGAAGTCGGGATGGTGCAAATATTAAAATATTAGTGTACTCTGACCCTGAATATTCACCTGCAGATACTTTCCAGGGGCTTCAAAAAGGCCTGGGTTCAATGGGAGGAGTCTTGCTGAATGACTTCCAGGACTTGCAGCAGATGAATCCCCACTGAGGGAGAACCTGTTCCAGAAAGTTTCGTGTTGCACATGGTGTAGGAATTAAGACACTGGGAGTTATTGACTTTTGAAGTCTGAATTGTAATACCCGGTTCATGAAAGCCTGTTAGATCTTCTTCTTTATTCTGTTTGTTTTGGAAATGTAGTTTTTGTGACACAGCATGTATGAAAAATCTCTCATTAATACTGAATAAATATTGGTCACTTGCTCCACTGAGGGAGATATATAAGCCCTCCTGGGTTGTATTTTCTGAAACAAATCCTACAAGATAAATCTAATGTATTTTTTCCTTAATGAACAAACTGTAGCATCTCCTGTGCTTTGCATGTTTAGACCTTGCTTCAGGGTAGAATGATAAATTGTTCAAAGATGTTCCTTTTTCAGAAAATACAGGGTTAAAGTGGTTTTTTTACAAAACTGAAACTTGCATCTTGGCATAAGGTTGTACTTTTTGTGGTAAAATAAGTCTGAACAGATGGGAAGTCGTTTAAAGGAATTAAGAGGAAATGCTGATGGAGTGTCACATGAAGAACCAGACAACAATGAAGTTCCTATACAATATGAAAATATAATATTGTTATATAAAATTCTTATTTACAAAGAGAAGATTATTCAAACTGAAGCTTTAGGAATACTTCAATGATTTTCTGTGGTATCACTTAAGTAAGATCTCTCATCCATCAGGTAACTTTCTGTGCCAGTGAGATGGGTTGGCTGATTATGTGATCTATAACTAATGTTAATGCACAGACTTTATATAATATTAGGCACTTATCACTTCAGTGCAATTAAAGTCTGAAACCTGCTATATAACCAACATAGGACCTTAGCAGCAAAGTAGTTATCTTGATTTACCTACATTTTGCTGAGAGCATTTTTGTCCAGATGTCCTATATTCTGTATATCCATCTGTACTTCCCATGTTTATTTCAAACCTTTTATTGTTTTCCTCATTTTTTAATCATAAAAAGCAGCTTCCAAATCGGAAAATTTTAAAAATGAATTTTAGAAGGCCTTCCTTATATGTATAGTTTGGTTTGGTTGATGTATCATTCTGAGAAAGCACTCAATCACTTTTGCAAGAAACAGGTAAAAAGACAGATTAACTGATGCTTCATTTAATTTGGATTTTATATTGACATAAAATTGCATAATTAATTTGCCATTTAAAAGTGTCCCACAGCCTCTGCAATCAGAGAATAATTTAGAAATCGCTGTTTAGGTCTCTGTGACTTATAATAATTAATTGTCTTCTCAGTATGAAACATAAAACGAAGCACAGTCAAATATTTTATATTTTAATGTGTTGCATAATATTATCTCACCCATAAATGGTAAGAAGAGAATCTATTTAATTATGAGATAAGTTTTTTAGCTAATCTCTCATTTAGTTTCTTTTTAGGGAGATATTTTTCTTCAAATAAATTCTTGTGTTTGGCTCAGCTTTTTCAGCTTAGTGCTGAAAATAAAGAAAGCAGCCATTTCAGGAATTTGCTGATGGATTTAAAATGTCATGATCCTGCTTTGTATTGTAACATCACCAAAGCTGAAAAAAATAGCAGAGAGAGACCCAGTAATACAAACCAATTTCTTGTTCTCTCCAGTAAGGCTTTTCTTCTTCTGGATGTCATTAAACTGGAAGAAAGTTTTGACTTTGCCGTAATCCCACTGTTCCTTTTTAAACATAGTCTCCAAAAAGCCTAACATTTTTTCACTGATATATAACTACAGGCTGAGATGATATCATGTGCTCTTTTATCTTCTGAAGCTTGAATTTTATGATTTAAAATGTACTTTAGTCACTTAAGTAAGAGTGATATTTTATGTTATTTTCTATGGCAAAACAGCTTTGCAGAAATTATTTATTGGAATGTAGGTGAGTTCTTTTGAAATAATTTGAATGGTTGCTGCAAAGGTAAAGTATTCTGTCCATTGCTTGAAAGTAAGTTTATGTGTGCCTCCTGTGACTTAAATAAATCACTGATGGCATTTGTAGCAATGTGAATGTGGCATTAAGAATGTTACAGCATTCAGCTCCAAGCAGCGATCCAGCGATGGGATAGTCTGAGGATATCACTATATCCTACACTGAGAAAAGCACATCTGTAAAACTATTGTGTCCTGGTTATTAGTGCTAGGATTTGAACTATCTTTAATTTCATTTGACTTGTTCATCTTCCTTAAGGATCTCCATAAAGATTCTCTGTGTATTCTTTTCAGCCCTTACTTAGGGCTTGCATCAGTGGTCGTAAACCTGCTTAGCGGACAAAGACTCTCTTCCCTTTGAAGTCACTTCCCTAGCTTTTCAAAAGGCTCTGCAAGTCTGTTCTCCTAAAACAATTTAGAAAAGTTTGAAGTGGTGCCTCTTAAACCAGCAACAAAATAAAATTTTCTCTTTGCATTATTGAAAACCATGACAATCTTTTGAAACAATAACAGTTTAAAAGCTTTTAAAGAAATCTGTTCTGCTCTATGACCAGCTTTTAAGTTGACCCCATTATTTGGGAAATCAGAGGCTTGGAAACCCCTAAATACTTGACATTCTTATCAAAGGAGTCAGCCTGACTTTTCACAGGACTCTTCTTTTACAGTATCTATTCAAATCCTAAGTTCTTTAAAGATACTACTTAGTTTTCTTCTTTTTTTGTTTGTTTGGGTTGGGTGGTGGGGTTTTTTTGTTTGTTTGTTTTGTGTTTATTTCAAATATAATTTAGGAAACAGTTGATACAATTCATGAAACACTGATCCTTCCACCTGTAGATTTGTACTCTGTTATGTTTCAAGTCAAGTCCAAATTCTGAAAAGACTGTCAGTGTTACTTAGACAATTTTATTTTCTGTGAACTGTGAGATATATATATATATGCTCAGTTTCTACTTCTTGATTTAAGAGTCTTATTTCCTACATTTAATGGATGTAGTTGCTGACAGCCTTATGCAGATAAAGCCCATAATAATGTAGTTGTTGTAAGCAATAAGTTTACTCTCATGATTTTGTTTATCTGCAAGTCTTAATAATTCATTCAGGCATTGCTTCTCATAAGTGCTTCTAACTCCAACATCTTTCATTCATTACCTCCTGCAATGTTGTGTATTTAAAACTTCTCTGATTTCAAAAGTTTTGTAAATGTGAAGTCTATAATTAGATTAATTCCTTGCTGATCTATGCGAGTATGTGTTAATTGAATTTCTGAAAGCAGAAGAAAGCAATAAAATCAGAATTCTAAAATTTTGCAAACATAAGCATCTCATTTAAATGAAAACAAACTAACAAGACCTCTAAACACACTAAGCTGCCACATACTACGGCTTGAGGAGGACAGGGAGAAAGAATTGGGTCGGCAACATTAAATTGTTACTGGATAGGCTGTTATGGTTGCTGTTAGATTTTCCCCTAAAACTGCAGGTTTGTGGCTTGGCTACACAGAGTTCATTTATGAATCTTCTGAGGTGCCCAGCCCATGTTTAGGGGAGCAAAGTTCAATAGAGCAACTTTGCTCTGAAAAGTTTGTGAGCAAAATTCACAGGATCAGCCACCTGAGAAGTATCTAGAGGTCATTAAATCCACCCTTATGCTTCTAATTTCTTGGGAGTTTTTTTTCCTTTGCTCCTAAACTGTCTGCTCTACTTCCTGGGCTTGATTCTGTTTTTTCAAGCATTATATGAAACAAAAGTGACAGCTTCTAGTGACTGTTCCTTAAGAGATTAGGACAATTCAGCAAGTTGCTCCAAAGCATGTTCACACTTAAAATGCTGGCAACAAACATACATGCCTGGGTGTGTACGTGTATGCACACATATATAAAATGTCAGTGGCTGTATCTAAGAAGAAACAGATTTATTTACTTTTCAAGATCTTGTACTACTGATACAAATTGTAATAGTAACTGCAGAATAAATCAAATTTTGAAAGGTCAAAATTCTTGATTTGAGACTTTGTCCGAGATTATGACCTTTACTTAAAAGCCACTGGAATGTGGCAGCTGCACAGATGTTTTGGGAGGTGGTATAAATGCTCTGAGTAAAAATATTTATGCAAGCCCAGATCTTAAACCTCTTTTGCAGAGAAGTCTCTCAGTGTACACATGCAGGCTGTGAGAAGCTATCCCTTTAAATATAGTTCCATGATTTCTAGTAACTCAGTACCAGTATTGCTGGTGGTGCTGTACGTGGACAGACTAATGCCATTATGCTGGGTTTATCTTTTAAAAAGTTACAATCCCAAATATAATTTGATTGATGCTAATTTAGTAACTAATGGAGTCAACTGGTCCCAGTATTACTCTGTGTCTTTGTAAAACTGTCTCCTCTTTTTTAAGTGAAAAAAAGGTTGATTTTACCATTGCTTTACTGCCTTGTTGGTGTCTCACATATCATCATTCATTGTGAAGTGAAATTATTCCCTGCTGCTTAAAATCTCATCTAAACCTTTTGAAAACTACATGACAGCACTGCCCAAGAAACATCCTTTCAAGTTTAAATGCTTTGTAGAATGCTATGAATGAGCTAATTATATGGTAATACAAAAATAACTTTGTGATTTTTGTGAAATGCCAGCACTCTTGAAGAGAGCAGTGAATGGAATGACCTGTGAGCCAAGTTATAAAACTATTTAAAGGGCTTTATAGCATTTGCTTACCCTTTCTCTGCCTTGACCTGGAGAATAATGTTTTTTCCTTTAAATGTGCCAGTTGTACAATTATTCTTTTTTTATTGTATCCATAGATGTTTGATTATAAAAAGAATCCCCCCCCAAAAAAACCCAAAAACCAACAGTTCCTGTAACAGGGAAATGTATAATAGGAGCATTAATTCTGGGTTTGAGTGGGACTTTCTTGCAAATTCATTGGAAATTCATATTGACTGTGGTCCAAGCTCCACATCTTGCAAAGAACTAGACTTCAGACTGAGGTTTCAGCACTGTTATTAGGTTAAAATAAAATCAGTCACTGGATGTTTTCCTTCATCTTTGGGCACTTGAGGTGTTTTCTCTTGATAGCTACTGTAGTGATACTTGCATTTACTAATGCCTGTTGTAGGAAAGGGTCATAATTGACTTAAATCTCTCCCTCCACAAAATATAAGTTAGAGGGGGAGACAGAGGGAGGGGAAACCAACTTTGATTGGTTTTACTGCACACCTGACTTTCATATTGCTGCATGTTAGTAAGTATGCAGGCACAGTGCTGCTGCTGTACTACACAGGTAGGAGTACAACACTCCCATATGCAAACAGGAGCATTGAAGTGATTTGTAAGCAACACAAACTCAAACAGCAAGGAAACAGAAGATGCTTCAGTGATGGAAAGCAGTGATTTTGGGAATAGATTGTAACCAAGGATTGCTCTTATTGTTCTTTCACTGAAGGTGATTTTGCAACTCCTCGAGCTATTCTGACAGGACACGACTATGAGATCACCTGTGCTGCCATTTGTGCTGAGCTTGGCCTGGTAATAAGCGGTTCAAAAGGTAAGGTAGCTCCTGTCATTTCTTTCTCATGAAGCTATAATCCTAATGCCAAGAGGAATATAGTCTCAGGTGGCAGAATTTATAAACTTTATGGTGGTTTTACTTCTAACATTTTTTTTAGTTGCTATGGAATTTGAATTTTAAACATGTTAAAAGTGAGGATAGTTCAGACATTTATAAGAAGAGGCAACCACATCAGTTTCCCTCCTGATTGCTATTTCTGTTTGTTTATCCAGTGTGTAATTGCATATAGCATAGTTGGATACAGGCTTTGAGGGGCAGGATGGTGAAGTGGCTGTTATGGATAACTTCTCATAAAAGAGAAGCAAAAATTAGTTTTGAGAGAAAGAGAATGTGTGGACTGTTTGTTTGATGAAGAGTATGTATAAACTACTGGTAATTCTGTTCATGCTCTTTCAACTTGGCTGCAAGGCCTCTAATATGCTCCATTTCTGATCTCAAAGACATGCTCTTAGCAGGCAGATTATAAAGAATGGTGTTGATTCTGTGGATATTCTTTATAATTTTCTTAATTGTCCACAATTATTTTAAAACGGTAAATTTCTTGGAATTAGTGTCTTTCTACTTTAGTGTTTCTAAGGTAGCTACTCAGAGACACTTCTTCAGAGCTGGGTGTACTCATGGTCTGTACCTGTGTGCATTTCTGTGTTATGCATGTGAGCTCGTGAGGCTTATGAGCAAAGCAGGTATTTGTGAAAATATGTTAAGAAAGCAAATATTTAGTGGGTTGTGTATGGCTTAGAGTCTTAATATGAGAACATACGCTTGTAGAATACCTGCATATGTAAATTCATTACTCTTAGCTCTATGTGTCTTTGTGTTTTAAATTTCTTCTTTTAATCAGTATGTTTAATCACTCTAAATAATCTCAAAATTAGCTCTCAAAATTATCTACTACCTGCTTTGAAAAAAAATCCACAGAAGGCAATCTAGGTGCTCTAAAATACCTTAATGCAAAGCTTTTAAGGGATAAGCTGTTTATCTTAGTGTCTGGCACCCGTAAAGTCATAGGCAGTTCACCTAAACATGGTAACTACCATTATAAAGTAGTATAATAGTGATTATTTAAGTATAAGCCATGACTTATTATTTGAAAAATGATGTCTTTAGTTCAGTGTATAAATCAATAACCTGAGATCCTATTCTGTCTCTCTAGAAGGACCATGTCTCATACATTCTATGAATGGAGATCTACTGAGGACGTTAGAAGGTCCTGAAAGATTACAAGGTCCCGAAAGCTGCCTGAGACCAAAACTTATCCAAGCTTCCAGAGAAGGCCACTGTGTCATATATTATGAAAACGGCCTCTTCTGTGTGTTCAGTGTGAATGGGAGACTGCAGGCCACTATGGAAACAGATGACAAGATAAGGGTGAGTGTCCTCAAATGTGTGCTGTCAGCTCCATGGGGAAAAGCTGTCAGTGTTGGAGTTGTGTGGAGACTCTTTCTGTTGCCAGACCATAACTATGTGGTACCAGACCATAGCATATCAGTGTTCTGAAAAAAATTTAAGGGGACCATGTACTCTTAATAACATTAGGAGGAGTTTTCTATGGTTTTAACTGTAAAATAACTCTGTCCATAAAATAAGAAATACTGTGTAGTCATTTCCTTGAGCTGGAGAATACAAATATTACTAATTGCTGACCAGGAGAGGCTGTGCTGCATCTTTACTTTTGAGTCTGAAGGCAGGAGGTCGGTGGACATGCTATTTTGGATGTTAGTGTTCCCTTTGTTTTGGCATCTCTGACTGCATTCCTGCATCCTGGTTCAGCTAGCGTGTGTTGTACTGAGCTCCAGGAAGTTTATAGGGATATGTCTATGCTTCAACTCTTTTGACCCTTTGGCATTTGCTAAGCAGGCAGCAGAGTTCCACATATTTAGCTGAAACAGGCATGGAGCAAGTCCATAACTATGCAGGAGGCATTTTAAGCTTACGGCTTTATGAAAATTATTTTATAATACAAAATGAAGGTCTCTTGACAGTTCCTGTGTAATAGTACCTATGAAACAGAGCAGAAGCTGCCAGCTGTACTGCAGTACCACACCTCCAAGCTGATTTCTGTAATCTGATGGAAGATCCCAGGAACTCAGCTGCTGGGATTTCCAATGTTCCCTTGAGTTGAAAACTCTCGAAAGTTTTTCCTTTATTTGGATTACACGTGTCAGGAAGAAAATCCCTCTCTGCAGTCATGTTTGTTTTACGGAATTATTGGCATTCTTTCAGCTGTTGTGCAAAGTTGTGAGCATTTCTTTCCATACTAAAGGTGAAAGAATGTGTCAACATATTTTAAAGAATTTTGATCTTCATTATTTGCACTTTATAATTTGTATGGAAGTGCCGCATTAGCACTGAAGTTTCTGGTACAGTTCAGTATATTCCACTTAAAACCTTCTCAAAGTCCTGTTATGTACTATGCTCTGCTAATCCAGTATCCTGTGTCATCCATTCAAAATGTCACCTATGCTGGTGGTGGAATATGCAAAAATAACTTAGTGAGAGTGCAGTCTACGGGGATTAGGGGGTGTTTGACTTCTGTTTTTGTGGCAGCCACAAGTGCAGGTTTGAGGCTGAGGAAGTGAAGTAGGAATGTGTATATTTCTGTCCCCAGACAGTTTTCCAAATTAATGTAGATTTTTGCATCCATTCCCTGAAATTGTACCTTTGGCTGTCCATGTACAAATACTTCTGAGATTTTAGCCTGTCCTTCATCCCAGAGTTCTTTCCATAAAGCAAGACTATATCACAATGTTTTCTCTTTTTACATTAATAATGTTGATAATCTGTCACTTTCAGTTGTGATTATGTTGTCAGCTAGGCCAGCAAATCTGTAAAATATCTAGAAATCCCTTGCCGGCTAAAACAATTTCTGTAGTGTTTCAGTCAGTACCCACAGCTTTAGGAATGTTGCTGGAGGCAATGGAAGTTCTGCTCTCTGTGGGCCAGAATTATGGTTGTAGAGGGGTTTGGGGTTTATTTTGTTTTGTTTTGTTTTCTTTCTCTCCCAGTGGTCCCAGCTGAGCTTTACGCTTAAACAACCCACAGCGTCTCCGCCAGTGCTTCTGCACTACATCATCACTGAAGGAGAGTGGCAACTGCATGATTAAAGTGGGGCATTTAAAATTAATAGCACCTACCCATGGGCTGTGCTGACAAACTCTCCTCATTGGCTTTTGCTTGGGGAGGATAGAAAAAGGAAGGAAAAAGGTCATAAGTGTAGAATTTGTAATGTAAAAGCTTTGGTTTTCCTGTGTCATTATGGGCCAGTATTTCAGGACGCTGTTGGCAAAACTAGCAGTTTTCAATAGTGACATTGGGATCAACATTCTGATTTTCTTTCCTATATTCTTGTGCTAGAAAACTGCCAGAAAAAATTCAGACCCTCTGGGGAAATTCAGGGTCTAATCAATGCCTTCCACCTGTTTTTGTTTTAAATACTGTATTGCTCAGTGGAGCTTAGGCATATCACAGTACATCTACCATGGATGTAGTGTTTAGATATCTTAATGAATACCTTTAACTCTAAATAGTCTGCTTGTTCTGAAAGGTAAAGTTATTTTACCCTAAACAAAGACTGTATGCTGTTTCACCCAGAGGAACCAATTTATTTTCCTTTCCTGAGTCTGTTTTGAAATGTGGAAGTACCCACAAGACTCCTGCTGCTGTAAGCCAGGGCTGTCACAGTGTCAGTTCTGCCTTTTTACAAAGCACTGCCATTCAAAAACCTGAAAAGTTAAAAGGGATTTGTGCAAAGTTTTGAGACTTCCCAAGGAAACACAAGTCAGAAATGCAGCTTTTAGAACATTGCTAAAATTGTGCGCTTTGGGGATTATTTGAGAGTCTGAGGCTCATGTTGTGAGAAAGATTAGTTGCAGGGTTGTTTCAGTTTCATACCTAGCAGAATTGCAGATAAACTACGCTGGGGAAAAGCAGAACAGTAAAATTGATTCATGTCGTCCTCTGTACCAGCTGGAGTACTTGGGAGTAAAAGCATCCTTTCGTTTGTTAAATCTTGAAGGGAGTATCACGAAACTGAAATGTTGACAGGGTCACATTTTCTTCCATTTGTTCCTTCATCCCTTCATTCATTCTTCATCCCTTCATATATATATATAGGCAAGTGACTGAGAAATTTATTTGTAAACAATAAAAATTAAATAAATCAACATCTTGTCTTCATGACAAGCCAATGACTTAGTAAAATTGCATAGGTATTAGTAAGGGTTCAAAGCCTGTACTTTATTTAATCAAAAGACCACAAAACCTACTGCATGTTGCAGGTAGTGGAAGAGTTAAAGATTAATGGCTTTAATTTGCCTTTTAATAAAGCATTTCTTTGGTAAAAGCCTCAAGTATAAAATTCAAGTGAACCATGACCATAAGGTTAATGGATTTTCATCAGCTGAATTTTATAAGTGTAGCAAATAATTATTTGTCACGGTCTTCATTGCAATTTGGAAATACCCTTAGGAGGCTGCTATTGCTATAGAGAACAAAACTACTCCATATTGATTTTTGCTTCTAATGAATAATCTCTTTAATACTTGTGTGGTTAGTTAGATCTCGTGATCATCCACTCAGTGCATGCTAGTTCTAGATAATTTTCAGTCTTATCAGTTTGTTTTCTGCCCCTTCCTTACTCTACTCTTCTAAGACAGCCTCTAAGACAGCCTCTAAATTAAAGTTTTCAGGCTCCTTGTGACTGTGCTTTCAAGGTGCTTACCACATTTCTGATAGCAACAGTCACAGAAGCAATTAATGGTTGGAACATTTATTTTTTGGGGAGAGAGGGAGAAGCTTCAACTCAGAATACTCAATTCTGATCTTCGTTAGTATTCTGTTTTCCATACTTAGATGTGGTTGGAAAAACTCTACCAGTTCTGCTTTATTGTGTCTAAAATTATACGTATGTCTTGTTATCTTAGTTCAAAACACAGCTAGGTTTATCATATTTTTTTTTTGTCCTCAGTGTTACATATTGTTTACAGTATATGTGTTTCAATTACACTCCTTTTAAAGTTATTGTATGAAATAAAATTTCAGCAATGTGATCCATTCTGACTCCTTGGGAGTTGTTGCAGTAAACACTCAAAATTTATAACATAATGTAGAAGCTCTGTCTTAATCTAAGTGTCGCACATCGTATAATTCTTACAGGATATATTTGGCATCACAGTAATAGAGTGCAGCAATACAAAAACTACAGATGTGCAATATGTCTGACTTCAGTTACTGCTGCTCACAAAGCAGTATCTTACACACACTGTATATTTTGGTTTCTAGGCTTGTCAGCAGTCTGTATAAACACTTCAGTGTTGCATGGACGTAACGTCTCTGTGTTTTAGTTCCTCTGATTTTTTTTGTGGTGCCTGTGCTATAAATTCTCTATGGTAAGAAAAGCCCCAAACTTCCTTTTCCTGAGGTATGTAAGAAGTTTTGCATATTTGCAAACCTGTAAAAGCAGAGACTGCAAGTGCCAAAATAATTACAGACTTCAGCAGAGAGATGTTAGCAAAATCTCATCTTCAGTTCTTTCTACTGTTTCCTGAATTTAAATCTCTGAGCTGGAATTTTGCTTGTAGACTATCATTTTGAGGCAATGTCCTTGCCTTCCAGTGACAATGTTTTAGTCAAAGGGAATCAGTTTGTTTGTAGAGAGTGTGTTTATGGAATTTAAAAGCCACTGCTTTGAACATCCTCCATTCTTACACCATTCTAACAGAATATTTTATTTACAAATTAATTCTCTTTGTTCTGAGAATGATTTCATAATGACCATTCATAAATCCGTTGGTTCAAAATGTAATTTCAAGAGTCTTGATCTTGCTGGTGGCCCATGCTGAGCTCATGTCATTCCACGTAACAGAATCCATTCAATTTTTTGGTTTTGTTTCTTTGGAAAATGCTGTGGACCTTTCAGTTTTCCTGGACAGTTGGAGGATCAGGCTATAAAATCAGGCCCTGGTATCCTCTACTGCTTACATTTCTTTTCTGCACAGCAGCAAGGCAGGAGCCTCCTTTCAGATCAAGTTTTTATCCTCCTCAGGGTTTCTGTAGTAGTAATTACTGAGACTCACATGGACAAAATGCTCACATACTGTCAGAAAAGTCAATCATGGAGTGTTCCAAGGGTTGATGCTGGGAACCAGCTTCACTCAATGCTTTTTGAGGTGGGGAATGCTGAAAGTTTACTGAGTGATGAAGGCAATGCCTCAGATGAATTGAGAACTCTTACTCAGGAAACTCCACAATATGAGACCTTTGGGATACTCACTGAAACTGGTAGGATCACCTCAAAACAGGGAATAAACCTGTGGTAAACTTCTGCTAATTTCTTGCCCCTCTCAGAAGGCATCAGCAGGCTCAAAAAAAGAGTAAGTTCATGGGCAGCATTTCCATAAGTAGATACTAAAGGGAACAGGAACTTTCTCATCTTTCTAATACAGTGATTTTGGGTGCTCTGGTGCACAGGGCAAGAGGGCTGTGTGCTGACCAGGCTGGCAGCATCTCCTGCTGCCTTTGTTGGGAATAGACATCTGGGCTAGATGGGTCGTGGTGTCTCTCACCTCATAAATTAACACTTGCTCTAATAAAATTTCAAGTTCAATTCTCTTAAGACCCATTTTGCCTTATTTACACTGGCCAAATCCCTCTTCTAAGAAAGATTTCTCCCGAATCCTGTCCATTTAGTATCTGATAATATCATCTGGTATAGTCATCCAGAAAAGAAGGAATATTATTTTTCTAGGTATTCAGTATGTATCTTGATTTTTTCTCAGTAGCACACAAGAAATACTAAAATAGATGGAAGATTCCTGTTTGAAGAAGTCTTGACTCTGAAAACCAGTGATATCCCATCTTTCTTCATTATCTGGTTCTCAAATAAATATTTCAAATACAAATTTGCTATCAGTCCCCATGATGCATACAAAACAGGGTATGTGCCATTGAATTTTTCACAGGCAATTTCAGGATGGATGATGAAAGGAAACACTATCTCTGCTAAGAGACGTGGATCATTCTTTTATTAATCCAGTGCAGGAATCTAAAAGTGCTGGTCTAAATTAATTTTAGTGATTCGTATAACAGTTCAGTTCCTGTCAACATTCAGCTTCTGCTAGGCTGGTATTAAAGACCCTTGGGGAAATGTCAGGGGCTATATTTTAATGCCAGTACTGCTGCATCTTGTAAATCTAACTAATTAGAAGAGTAAATTTCTTTAGTGACCTCATATTGGATCTTTGGAACATGGAATAAATCACAGGTCAGGTGAGACTTAACTAGTGACATCGAATGTGCTGGAGATCTGTGCACAACAGCATTAATTCTCTTGCTGGATAAAATAACAATAATGTTGCTTCCCAAAAGCTTGTGTTGATATCCAAGTCTCCCTGGACACTGAGCTATCAATATGAAACCTGTTATTGAAAGGAACAGTGGGGAAGTAAGAGCAGCACACACATTTCTGTGACAGATCTCCCTGTGCTTTGCCCCCAGGCCATTCAGCTGAGTCGGGATGGACAGTATCTGCTCACGGGTGGGGACAACGGCGTGGTCATGGTCTGGCAGGTGTGGGACCTCAAACGCCTCTTTGCCTACCCAGGCTGCGACGCTGGGATCCGATCCATGGCCCTATCCTATGACCAAAGGTGAGACCAAAGCCTGCTCTGGACAAGAGTGTTGGGGAATAGATATTTACAATTAAATTGCGTTTTTGTTGTTGTTCTGATTGTGATTTTCTGTGAGTCTCAGATCCTGGTGATTATCTTGAGAGTTCTGTGCTGGCAAAAGTTTTTTTTGTAACATGTCATATCTAGGGCAGATAATCTTTTTCAGGATTTCAGCTCTTTGGGGAATGAAGAGAGAAATCTTACTTTGGCAGACTTTCAAGATAGGCTGAGTTATTGGTCTGCACCAATGTACAGTGTGGGTCACATGGAGGTGGAAGGTTACATGTGTGCTTTCATCTCTATTCTTTCACTTACAAGACGAATCACATTCTTAATTCCAGACTTTCATGTTAAAAATAGAACAGTTGGAATAGTTGCACAAAAAGATTCCCTCCACACATCCATATATTTGCTAAAGCAAGGAGTCATTCTCAGTTCTAGAAAAGTTATTTTAACTACATACAGCATGACTCTTTTTTGAACACTCCTCCTGCTGAAAATGACCAGTTAAAATTTTACTGCAGTTTCACATCATGCTTTCCAATGCGGCTGTACATGACAATGCTTCAGTGCTTTTATCACAGAAATATTGTTTGTTTGTAAGATGGATGTTTCCCATTTCATCTGTACACCTTTAGCTTTCAGGCCAGGATTTTATTTGCTGTGGTGTATTTACTAAATGGTGTTTCTGTGTACTTTTCAAGCAGATTTGTCTCCTAAATCCCTTAGGGATGTCTGCATTATGCAGTAAAGCATGTTGCTGAGGCTCTTAGCTTTCCACTTACTGAAGTCCATACTGAATATCTTTAAAATTTTTATCTGTTTCTAAAACTTACACAAAATGAACTTTAAAAAATCCAAACCAGTAAAGCCTGTGGACTTCACTGAAACACTGAATGGCTTCTTGATAAGCCTAATTAGAGAATATTAGCATTTGGGATTAAGCAGTTTTCCATTAAAAAAACTCCTTGCTGCTAAAAATATTTCAAAAACTGGAGTTACAGCTGTTGAATTTTAGACCTTGGAAATTTTGCATGTAGAGAATCTTTAAACTGTAATTAATGGCATGTTAATGAACTGAAATTTAATATGGACATAGATAAATTTATCCATGGCCTTGAGTTAAGAACATGATCACTTTGGGTTGGAAGACAAGGAAGATTTACTCAGAGTATTTTCCTGATTAATTACTGGTAATTACTCAGAGTTATTTATTTGGTATGCATGAATGTGTTTGAGAGTGTGCAAAAAGACATTTAAACATAATAGAAAAACAATCAAAATGGTACTGTTGACGTGAAATAGGCAATCCTATCAAAATGCAATGTTTTGATAATCTCATACTTACTCTTTGTTTTCAAGAAAAGATTTGCAGCCTTTTACTCTGAATTTTTTATTTCTAAGGCTTTTTTCCCCAAAATGCCAGGATTTTATACATCTTTATAGTTCTGATTTTTGTAATACTTTAATGAGACTGTAGAGAAGATGACCCAGAAACTCTTGTGATTGTGTACTGTGTCAGGGTCATGGTTTTTCAAACACATCTCAATGGTCTCCAGTAGCAGGCCAAGGGTAAGGAATTCAGAAAGAAAGAGTGTCTCAGTAGGAAAGCCCAGGGATTGCTTTCAGGAGCTTCCAAAACAATCAAAGCCTTCAGTTTCAGTAATTCCAACTGAATGCTTGTGCCCACACCCAATTCCTTCATGTAGATGTGCTTAATTGGGGGAGCTGAAACTGACATGAACACTTTTCCTGGCCTTCCTTCCCTTTGCTGCTACGCCAGGGCGTCATACCCTCTCCAACACCCCCCAAAAACCAGCCAAGAAATAATCCTGGGCAATCCCAAGTGGCCTTGCAGGGCAGGGATGCTGGTGCACAGTGCTGTTGTCCAGCTCTCAGGTGTATCACACAAGCTGCTGGTGGTGCCCTGCGTGTTGCCTGACGGTAAATCTGCTTCCTGCAGGTGTATAATGACTGGAATGGCGTCCGGGAGCATCGTGGTTTTCTACAACGATTTCAATCGCTGGCACCACGAGTACCAGACCAGGTACTGACCTTCCCAGAGGCCGGGACAAGCACTGACAGGAGCAGCTGTGGCCAGGAGGGAGCTGCACACAGCGCTGCCTCCCTCGGGGTCGAGCCGCCACACGGCTCCTTAGAAATACTTCTATTACATCTGAATGTAACTTAAATTTGCTGGAAGAAGTAACCTATTTTTTAAAGTTAATTGCTATTTTTGTAGACCTTGCTTTACTTTTTTGGGGGAAGGGCAAAGAAGCAGAAAACCAGCTGCTGGGTTCTGTAGTTAAAAAAAAAAAAATCTATATTTTTAGTCACAATGAGAAGTCTATTTTGATCCCTGTATGTAAACAAAACCTAAAGTAAAGATGGTTAAAACTCACATTCTAGCTATATTATGAAGAAACAGATGTTCCATCTGAAGCTTTATCTATAACCTTGAGGAATATATGATTTTAACATAACGGAAATGAATTATGGTATTGGGGGAATTTTAATCTGTGCTATCTGTACCACACTTTGTCTCGTACTTTTCCAAATGATTGTACTACATCAGCACTGAAGTTTCTGGGAATCAAGGGGTAATATTTAAATTATGGTTAATGTAATTTTAAACTTTGCAAATCATTTCCATCAATGTTACTCTTCAAGCATGTTTCTAGGCCTAGACAATTAGTTCTTTTTTAGTTGTACGTTTCGTGCAGTTACGAGAGAAATCGGGAATGGAGTTTTTGTTACATCAAGTGTGAATCCTTTTTAGTTCCTACCTGGCATCTCCTTCAAAGCACACCAAAATGTGGATTGTTCCTCCAAATCAGAAAGGCTTATTTTGAAGGCTTCAAGCCGGAAGCCTACAGAGGCAGGTGTTTTTTAGCAGGGGCAAGTTCCAAAGCACATTTCTGCTGGTTGACTGTGAAAGCAGGGACGCAGCAGGTGCTTGCTGGTGCACAGCCCCTATCCAGCAGCAGAAGCACAAGATTTGCAGGCCACTTTTTATTTCTTTTTCATCAGAACATGCCCCTGCAATAGTGTAGCACATACCATATTCCTTCTCTGCCTATAGCAACAATGTCTTTTGTATTTTGCTACCACCAAATCCAGTCGGATCCTGCCCAGTCATATTAAATTACCTCTTTCTTTTAGGAAATGAAAAATAATTTATACTAAGGAACAATAAGTTATTTTGGTGTTGCACAAATCTACTTTTCTACAAGATTGCTGTGCAGAACTCTGTGAAAATATTTGTGAAAAGAACTGTTATTGTTTTGTAAGTCTGTATTGCATAAAAATCTTCTTTGTATGTTGTGATCTCTGAGTTGAAATTTACATTCCATATCTGTATTGATACATACATTTCTCTAGCTGCCTACTAGAGCAGTTCCTGGTTTTTCTAAGCATTTAACTACTCTCTCTTTCAGTAAAGATTTGGAATGAGAAAATTCTGTTTGAGTGAATAAATTAAATAAAATTACATTTGTAATTGAGACCTTCACTGGAGTACTGGGTCCTTGTGATTCAGGGTATGTTCCTAACAGAGGAAAGGGGTGCCATGGCTGATCTATTTTATGTGCTTTTGGTATATGAAATGGTATTTTCTGTACTTTCTGCATCTTCATACTGAGATGGCTGTGGTGTATCAATAGTTACATTTTCATGTTTTGTGTAGCACAAGGATGATGGAATTAAGCAAAGGCTGTAGTGGGTTGTGCCTGTGGGAAGTGTCTGGTGTAGTAAGTCCTGTGTACTGAACATTTGTTATGCAAAACTTGTATTTCACATTTCCTAAAGTTCAACAGCATTCACAGCCTTGTATCAGCAGATTTTGAGGGGAAATTGGAATGGTCTTGAACTTAAATCTGTGTTTGTTTCAAGCCAGAGGTGGGTTTCCTACACTGGGTGGAGGGGAAAACAAACAAGAAAAATGTGTATTCCATTCCATTTCCAAATGGAAATCCTGAAAATCTTCTCATTATGAGGAAACACTTCATTACTGATAGAAATAATAGCTCCTGATCTTGGAGCCAAAATATTTCACGAGGAGTTTATTTGGTAGGTTGCTTGTTTTAGAAAGGGCTCTATTGGATCAGGAGGTGCTTTCCCAAACTGGAAGCACAGCTGTACCTGTGTGTGCTGTTCTGAGTTGCATCTAACCCTCCTTGGGAAGCAGCAGCTGCTGCAGTGTGGTGTTTTGCCTTTGGAGTGCTGCAGCCCTTCTGTGGGAAAGGACATCTTCACCTTCTCCTCCGTGAGCAGGCCTGCGAAGACACCCAGTTCTGGACTGCCCTGGTGAGTAGGACATCCCCTCCTTCCACAGGTGAACCCAAATACCTTGGACACCACCCTGGGGCCCAGGCAGGCACTTGGGATCTCAGCTTTGGCTAATTTAATTTAAAAAGAAAAAAAATCCTGCTAGAGTGAATCCCCCTTGACATAAAAGCTCAGCTAAATACCTTTTTCTGTGATTTAGACATTAAAGCTGACTGCAAGTAGGAGGGTTTGATTTGCTTCTCTTTTTTGTCTTCTTAAAACCATCAGTTTTACTTAACAAGCATTTTGGATAGGTTGCTATTTTTGTGCATTTCTGCTGCTTTCCAATTGCTGTTTGGATGTAGCTTGAATAAAAGAATGAGTAAATGCAAAATACAATTTCCCATTTAAAAACTGATAAAACCAAAGATGATTGATTGATAAATACATGTATGTATGTAAAAGTGAAGGAATCAGTAGATCTATGCTATCAAGCTACAATAATTAGACCAGTGACTACTGGGAGGAAGCAAGATGTGAAAACCAGGGTTAAATGTGATTTACTGACCTATGTAAATATTCTTGACAATTGGCTGCTAAGAATGAGTAATAGCATAAAACAGCATCTTCATTAATGTGTTTTGAGATTTATTTTAAATTTAATTTTGGATGCGCCAGAATGGGGGTAATTGTCTATAAGGGTAAATATTGATGGGAATCAATCAATGGACATAGTGTTGTGTTGATTAATGGCAGGAGAGGATTCAGTCCTGGGACTTTAAATCTAGAAGTGCAGGAATGGCTCATTGGACTTTTGTGAACAGCTACTCACTTTCAAAGGACCTAGAAAGATTTGGATATTTTAAAACATTCTTTAAATTAATTTTTAAATGTAGGCATGGTAGCAGTAGAGCTGTCACTATGTTTGTAACAGTTCTTTCTGAAAAATGTGTAACTTGTTTTCAATTTCTATAATAGTTTCTTTCCCTTTGTAACAGGGAAAAAAATTGTGAACCAGAACTATTTTTGCCTTTTTCCAGCAGCAACTTGTGGTTCTACAACAAGAGAAGGACTGAATGAAAGTGCAGCAGGTAAGGAAACAAATGTGATAGTTAGGGACCTTTATCAAGTGTTTTAGTGTTAACCAATACCATCTTTATTTTACTTTTATGTTAAAATGTGATATCTCATGCACCTATGCACAGAATGAACCTATGAGGAACTATTTTAAGGCATGGAGTAATGCTATAATTTTGCTAAAGTCACACAAAGGCTTGGGGACTTTCCCAGCTATCCTATGTTTTTAAATGATTGTTGGCCATATGATCATCTTTTCCAGCTGTCATCACTGTTTTTAAATAGGCATTTTGGAACCTGCCTCTGCTCTGTGAATCAAAATACTTGCCTAAGACTGTTTAGGTGTTGATCCGTCATGAACATAGGGACATGAATTCAGGGTATTTCTCTTTTTTCTTCTCTGAGACAAGGTAATGGTTTAGAACTGGCAGCTGTTGACCAGGCAAATGGTGATCCTTTCTGTTATAGATGCATAATTATTTGTGCAACACAACTTGTTGGAAATCCTTGCCAATCCATGGCAGGTTTTTTTCTTCATAGCTGAATCTATCCTCTTAGGAAAAACAGAACTTAACCCAGCATCCATTATTTGCTTGATGCTCCCTCTCTGCTGATCTCTCAGCTCAGCTCTTTTGGAGGCTCCCTGCCTTTGCTGTGAGGGCTGGTGAGCCTGCTCCACCTGAAATTCCACATCCTTCCTTTGGCTGAGTCTGAGACGCATTGCAGAAATCACCAACCACACAGGCAGCCAGCTACAGACTCTCACCAGCTTCCCTTCTGATTAAGGTTAGAGTGACAGCTTCATCTTTTTGCACTGTACCCAAAACCAAATTATTTTACAGAAAGGCTGTTCCCAACCAAATTATTTTACAGAAAGGCTGTTCCCATACTCTTCAAGTATATTGAAATTACTCTAGGAAACCCACAACTAAGTTAATTAACAAGGACTGGTGGTAGCCCAACCTTTTTATCATAGTTTAAGACATGCCATGTTTTCCTACATTTAATACCATTTTTTTTTTTGCCAAGATGTTGCACATCTTTCAGCCACCATGGCCTTAAGTTATCAGTTGGCACTTTCTGATCTTTAAATGCTCTTCAAAAGGTGAAACAACCATGTTTAATCATGGCTTTCCTAGGAAGTAATGAACTTTAAAACAATGAAGTTTATGGGAATCCCTCAAATTAATTCTATTAAATTGTTTTGCTAGGCATCTAATTGTTCAGTCTCTCCATGGGGAATAAGACAACAGTATCACTGACAAAATAACTGAGTTCTCAAAGAAATGAATGACTTTTTGTGTTCTGGGTTTTTTTTAATGAAGAAAGTTTATTGCAGGTCTTTCTTTTACAATTCTAGTAGAAAGTATAGCTAAGAGAAAAAATGAACTATGACCAATTCATAAGAACGAGCAAAGGAAAAGGATTAAGCTGAATACATACTCTATTGAACTAAGCATTATGGTAAAGAGAAAACCTCATCTATTTTGTAACTGCAGATTGAGGAGAGCTGCCCCAATCCTGGTTTCCAGTGCCTGCACCAGGTGAATAGGGGGATAGCACTGACAAACCTCTGATGGCTGTTGATGGCAGCTTGTCCTAGAATGAGGAGCTGCTCAGTTCATCATAGCTTGGATAACATGCAGCAGGCTTCCCCTTCACAGGCCCAAAGTAATTTTATTTTATTTTATCTATCAGGTAGTCTGACCCTGGAGAAAGGTGTGGATGGGACACTTGTGGTTAGGATAGAAAATGGCTAAAACAAAAAGGCTTCCTTCACTCCAGTCTTCGTAACAAATAAATGTCCACTGCTCATGTTTACATCCCAAGTTACTTTATTTAAATTCATATTATCTAAACGCTACCCTGCCTGCAAATCAGATCACAAACTTGATGGAAAACAACCATCCTTCCCTCTCTATCTCCAAATGTTTGTCTCATAATATTTTACAGTTAGTCCACTAAAAAATTCTTCGTGAAAATTTGCCTCTTCAAGTTTAGTAGAAACTTGGCTAAAAATAGAGGCATTGGAACAGAAGGCAAATAGAAGTTTTCTTCCCTTGTCTGCCTCTCCCACTTTTCTGAGAATTCCCATCAGAAGAACAGAACAGGGCCTGCTGGTGGAAGTGAGGCCAGGTAACTGTTCCCCACCTCACTGCTCATATAAAAATATGGTTAGCTACACCATAAGTTAGTCTATTTAGAGCCCAAGGCTGTGTGAAATGGAGTTAATTATTAACACAGAGAACTTAAAAAACCACCTAACATTGCCAGAGTCTTTCCCTTACTGCTCTTCCCAAGATGTAGTTTGTTCACCTGCCGTGAGAGAGAGGATCAGACCTGGCTGGGGCTCACCATGAGAGGTGCACACAAACTGAAAAACAGTCATGGGAAATGAAGAAAACTGTGGCCAGAGTGTGGGGAGCTTCAGTTGGATTTGTTTTCCCCAGTCCTACGCACCAGGCTGATCCCCAGCAGGCTCAGGAGAAGGCAGCGTGGGGGACCGGAGTGGCTCAGGAGCAGCAGGGAGGAGGGGCTCGGGCCCAGCCACACGAGGATCAGCAGCTGCAGCAGCAATTGCAGAATTTTTCTCCATTCCAGCTCTACCAGAGTCCTGACAGCGCTTGCTGCAGAAAATCTGACTCTCTTTATCTAGAGCTGTGTTCTACAAACAAACAAAACAAAACAAACCCAAGGCAAAACATGAAACAGCACTTAAATACAGCCCTGTGTTAAGGGTTAAAACAATCTACAAGACATGAACTGCATGCAGTACAGCCAGGATAAAAAAAGGAGAAATAACATTAGAAATCTTTTATATGATGAATGGTATAATTTTTGTGATGCTGACTCTAGAAAATATAAGGAAAACTCTTCCAGATGTATGTTTGCCATGACGTTGCAGGTTTAAAATTTTTGTCTTGCAAGTCTGATGTGGAAAAAAAGATGGCAGAAGTGGTTTTGATTGAGAAGAAACTTGTCATAGTAACTATTAGCAAAATTTATGTACCTGTGTTTTTGCAGACACAAATAATCAGGTGATGCTTACTGAGAACTCAGTGCTACAATTCCTGTAACAAACCACAGGGTACGGAAGGGGAGCCCCTGGGGAAGGTGACAGATGGAAACCTAAACAGTTTGTTCTTTTTTCAAGAAAAGGACCTGCTTTTCTGCTTAGTGGTGAGAGGAGGCAAATGACCTCTCATGGTGGCAAAAATGCATAATTTCTGAATTCTGTACTTAAAAATTGGTTTACAGGAGAAGGGAGCAACAGGTTGGAATGAAAACTGAGAATTCCACAGTGAATAGTTGAATTATCTGGAGTATGTGGTACATCTGCTGAAGATAATTTCCATGCCCTCTAAATGGTATGTGCTAATTGTAAAAGTCAGGTGCTCTGCCTTTTCCTCAGCAATTTTTTTTTCTTATTGGACTTGCTTTACTAATGTGAAAATTTTTGTGTGTTTTTGATTGGGTTTGACTAATACACTATTCACTGAGGTATTTAATACTGAAATAATTTTTTGACAACAAGTCAAAATTAGCATCTTTTTTTCACATGTGTTTATTGTATCAAAGTCATCAGGGACAGCAGATACAAGATACCCTTTTTTTTTTTTTTTGTGGTGGTTGTTGTTGTTGTTGTTTGGTTTTATTTAACTCAAGTTACATCACTAGCCTCCCTGCATAGAGGTACAAGGAGAAAATTCCACATTCCACAACTGAGTTCTCTACTACTGACAATGAACACTGCAAAGGAAGCATGCAAGGAAAGAAGTGCTGAACTGGGTCTGGGCTTTTGAGATTAGTGATGGTCTAAAGGAGTTTAATCATTATCAAGACACCATTGCATTCTCTTTTTTTCTTGCTGGAAAAAGTTTTAAATAGGGGTTTCTGCTATTTCAGTGGCAGGTAAAGTTATTTAAAAGGGAAGGACATGCTTTCAGTTCATGCTGACAGTGATTTTCTCCTGTGCTGTCCTCACAGCAGCAATACATTCCTATGTAATGCAGTTCAAGGTTTTCTTTTTTAAATTTACTATTGCTAAGCAAGAATATGTTTTATTTGTTTAGGACTGATTATCTCCTGTCTGGCTCTAAAGAAAGTGCCAATTGAATTTTTTATTTGAAATAGAAACAATGCTTAGTTCAGTGGTTTAGTTCTTTGCCTCTGTCTTCAAAAGGTTCTCATCTTTTTCTAGCTGTTTTTAGATAGAGTGAGATATAGACATGCACAAAATGACTGCCAGGAGACTAAAAATTGTAATGGTGTTTGCTCAGCCTATTTCAGATACGCATCACTCAAGACAAAATACTTTTTTCCTCAGCGTTTAAAAGGTATTGCTTTGCTGGCTTGCTGTGGCTGTACAGCTTTTTCCACTTCAGACTGGCTTAGTTATTTCTCCTTTCTTGTTACAAATGGAGACCATGTACTTTTGTGCAGCAGAACAAAGCATCGCAGTTAGTACGTACCATTGCCTTGGACCTACTCAGAGGAAAGCAATGCAGGCATTGGGAAAGGAGGAAAAAGGAAGGAAGCAAGGGACAGAAACTAGACTTACTTTAAGCAGAACTAACACAATTGCAACAAATTTAGATTTACAGAACATTTTTTAATTGACAAAAAAAAAAATCAGTAATGAAGTAAGAGCAACATGCTTTTGGGGGCAGCAGGAGCCTCCTGTGCAAGGACACTGAACTGGGGATGTGCAGTTTTACTTATCTGCCACAGGATGGTATTATCTGCATGGGCCAGGTGACAGTGTTGGAATGAGGTGATGCTAAAGGGCTCCAGTGAATGTGCAGGTGGACTGAGAGAGCAATGCACTGCAATACACCAGAGTTACAAAGTGTGCTTGTCTGAAGCTCAATGTTGGTAAGCCATGAGTGCTAGAGCAAGTGAAGAACTTCTGAACACAAAGGTAACTGAATTTCAATGTTGAAGGTAAACCAGGGCAAGAATAACAAATTGGGGGCTCAACCCGTGTTAGATCACAGTGTTTTGAACAAGGTTTTACTTTTTCTTTCAGCATTAACTGGGAGCTGCATTCAGCAATTAATAATTATGCATTTAAATCCTTCCATACCTGTTAGAAGGAAATAAAGCAGGAAAAGGTAAAATGAGGTGAACTTTCCTGGCTGAAGGAGTGTCAGTAGCTAACAGAAAAAACCCACACCAATAAGAAGCCAGAAGCTACACTGTGTCAGAGATCTGAGACAGGCTTAAGTGGCATGCAAGTTGGAGAGGGGCTGAGAGTTAGAATTAAAATTGCTCTTATTACATATAGTGCATTTTATACCAGTTTTCAGCTTCAGGCTTATCCATAGTCTCAACAGTATAAAGAATGAAGCTCTGAAGTCCCTCTCAAACTGTCAAGTCAAACTGTCAAATGAAATGTAGACAAGAGCATGAACCTGAAATCCATTTCCTGACTTATTTTTATGTTATCACTTTTCCTACACTTAAACTGGTTGCCTATTTACCTTACACAAATTTGCAAAGACAGAGATGTAGGCAGAAACATTTTATTTAACTTTACTGGCTCTCAGATGATTAAAACAATTCTTTGTTAACATAAGTGGGCTGGGCTTTGAGAGTAATTAATACTAATGGGACGGTGAGGGTGGAAGTCCCTGCTATGTTACCATGGATGGTTTTGCTTTCTTTAAGTTACTGAAGATACATTTTGTGTGCAGTGTCCAGCCTTGCATCAGACAAGGATGGGCCCCAGTAAGATTAGAAAGAAAGGAAGTTTCTGGAATGGAGCCTGGTTTCCTAGCACAGGTAGTGTTGAACAACACTATGCTCAAGATGAAGCAATACTTGGTCAGGCACAGAAGACGACCCTACTTAACTAAGTAGGTGGGCAATATGATAAAAAACCCCACCATTTTGAAAATAAAAGATTTAAAATTGTTAATAAACTTCATTCCATTTGTTCTGTTCACATGTTTCTGTTTGAAAGCTCATTTTTATCTCTTGGGTAGCACCCTATGATAGACTTGGTTGCTCTCAATGCTCTCAATGATGAGAAAATCCACATTTTACATCAATAAAAACTAGAATTAGAGACTGTTCTAGTTTTGGGTTTGCTATTCTTGCACCACACATGCTCATAGAGCACTGTTAGGAAAATATGCAGAGTATACTATCAATGTATAAAAATGTTCATTTCTCTTACCATGATGACAGAAACCCCAGCAGATGTGTTATTTTGCTTGGGTAGGGTGTTATTAAAGTGCTGCTTCAGTTTACCTGTTACTTCAGCTTGCATATTATTCTCCTGGGAAGCATCATCCTGTATAAGAAGGAACACAATATTCAAGTTAGGAAAAAAATGAAAAAGTTTTTTATCATCAGGTACTTTCTGCTTTTAATGCATAGTAAATATTCAGACAGGCATTCCAAAAGTGAACAAACTCTGCTACATGAGAGACAATTCCAGAGGAAAGGAACAGAGCAATCACTCACTGGTTTATGAATGGACTTCTGTTTCTTAAAATGACGTGACACTTCCAGTGCATTGATTTGTCCCTCAATTATAAGCTGCAGGTTTGATTCAAGCAAGTTAAAAATAACATGCTCGAAATAATCTTATAAATGACAAGCATATTTTTCACCTGCATTTCTTTCAAATCATCACTTTAAATGGCCCATCCTGTCCTAAGTCTGGAGGTGTTACAAAGTATCATAAATATGTTTGAGAGGAGCTGTTAGCCAATGATATGCTTGTTAATAGTTGTCTTCTCTTGTGTCAGGGAACTCCACAGATCATATTCACTCCCTCTTTTAGAACTTGTCTGAAAATAAGCATTGGCTGTGTCCATGTCAACCTAGTATTTATTAATAATTAATTGATTTTAAATCAATAAGCAACACACTTTGGTGTTCCTCTTTGCTGCTGCCTGAGAAGATGAAGGACCTGGCAGGCATCAGCTCAGTGTCTGTGGTAAATTAGGTGTTATATTTGCTAATTGTACTGCTGCTTCTGAACACTACATGTTAATGGTTAGATTTACAGGTTTAATGTCAAATTAGAGACAAGTGAAATGTGATTTACTCACTGACACCCAGGGATGGCTTAGGATCTGTGCTGCTGTGTACCGGGCTTCAGCATTCACATGTAGCATCAGGCTGATTAACTCCTTCATTGAAATAGAAAAAAAAAAAGGAGTTTGAAGGGAGTGGGAAAGGGTATTAAAACTGAAAATACTGTTGCACCAAGTTCTCAGTGCAATCTTCTTGATACCTGGATGGAAATAAAACAACCCCAGCTGATACCAGAACCAGTGATACCAGTGTGAGTTAAGTGGAACTTAAATTTGTCCTTTAGGATTAAGCGTCTGCCCGGCAGAGTCTACTGAAAACAAATGAAAAAGAAATTTTTAAAAAATCAGCTCTAATATTCCACTTTGTTCTCTATATATTCATGCACATGACCAGAGCAAAACCAGACATGGGAGAGATGAGATGAGATCCTCTCTGGGCAGTACACATGCACTCAGTAACATTATATAAAAAACACAAACCAGAGACAAGAATCTGCATCTGAAAGTCTAAGAAACTGAAGAAATTATTTGAAAACTATTCTCTTTGTGTTGCTGCAGAAGAATAAAAGACATTGAGCCAACAAGTCCACTCTCCCTCAAAAAACCCCTTTTACAGCCTCCAAATTATCAGTCTTCACACTCTTATCAAGATTATTTCAAGATTATTTCAAGGGGACTGTCCATTGCTTCAGTTTTGGGAAATGGTTTCTTCAAGCAGATGATAACAACACACCTAACTGAGAACTTTCCCAGCCAGCCAAGTCATTTAGTCTGTGGAAATCTGAAGTGAGACATGCAGGCACACAGTTGTGGTGACTGGGAATGGGCTGAGCCTTAACCCTAACAGGCTACAGCTGTGTAGGACAGGTGAACAATATGGAAGGTAAAGAAACACGGAATGCTGAGGTGTACCTGACCAATACATGAATGAATGTGTATTGGATAAGAAGAATAAATACTAATAAATGAATAAATAATAATTTTTAAATAATAAATCAGAAATAAGAAATTTATTTATAATAAATCAATAAATGAAGGGTAGATATGGTGCACAGGTGGAATGTAAGATAAAGGGTCTCAAAGGCTGTACTGGAGAGC
>VXBB01000838.1:65108-131664 GCA_013399915.1 Illadopsis cleaveri | reverse complement strand
TTTTAAGTGGTAACCTTCACTGCTTTTTCAGACACTATAAATCTTGACATGAATAGCTTTTATTAAACAACTTCGCTTGGTTCAGAAGAATAGCTTTTGTTAAACAACTTCACTTTATCACAAGACATGCAGCCTAAGTTGGTTTAAAGTATTTCCAGTACTGCTGGAGGAGAAATGATAATTTGCAGATGGCAGCAGCTCTGCAGGGATAAGCTGAAGCAGAAAGCTCACCTGCAATAAGGCAGGTCATAAGTTTAAAGTCAATTTCTTAGCTCCTTGTTTACCGTGTTTTTAGTTATCCCAAGCTGCTGACCGGAAACGTGGTGGGTCAGAGATGCTTTTGGTATCTTAATATTGTCTCTGGCACACTTGAGAAAATTGTTTGCAAAGATGAACAGATTATATTCAGTTTGATAGTGCCTCCAAACTTGTGGTTGGATAGCGTGATAATATTATATTCCAGAGAAACAACAGACACCTGATCTGAGTTTTATCGTAAAGAAAAAAGGAGGTAGATCAAAGCAATGGATGAATGGGAATTTTCCTGATATGCTATGGAGATTAAAGAACAGTACTTTATTTTGTTTGGCATTGAGGATAAATAGTATGATCTTCTGCAAATAAAGGTTTATATGACATGCCATAATTTACATTATAAT
Source organism: Illadopsis cleaveri (assembly GCA_013399915.1). Taxonomy (NCBI): domain Eukaryota; kingdom Metazoa; phylum Chordata; class Aves; order Passeriformes; family Timaliidae; genus Illadopsis; species Illadopsis cleaveri. Next base: position 131,005 of record VXBB01000838.1, on the reverse strand, counting down.
TTTATTAAGGCTGTGTTCAGAGTGATGTTTGCTCTGTGTTTGAGGAGGGATAACTGGGAATTAGAAAAACTAAAAGGAATAGATCTGCTAGATCTTGCAGAGAATGATCTCTTTGAGGAAGCTGTTACAGGTCACTTGTGTCTTCTTCAAAACTCCAAGTGTGACCTGTATTGCAAATTAATAAATATATGCTAAGACAGAGCTGAGTATGGCACAGTAGAGTTTCTTGGAAAAGGTCAAGGCATTATATTTATTCAGTGATATTCTTTGTAATCCTGCTCTATTTTACAACCTAATCTATTCCCCACTAAGACATGCCAAAGATAAACATTGCAGATGTCTCTGTGTGCAGAAAGGAAGGGGAGGNGATGTCTCTTGTGTGCAGAAAGGAAGGGGAGGCAATTAAAACTCTGCACGATGGAAAGGCTCTGGGTACCAACAGTGTAAAATGTATGGAAGAACCTGGGGCAGGGGAGGATTTGGCACTGGCCTCCATCACAGACAAGGAAAAGCACAAAAGGACAAAACTGCTGGCCATGGTCTGCATCAAACAGGGTTGCGTCCAAGAGTAGAAGTGAGAGGGCTTTTCTTCCTCTTGACTTGCTCCCTGCTACAGTATTACTAGGCTGAGTAAGGAAAGAATTTTCTTTTGAATAATAATAAATGGGATACTTGTGACTTGAGGTATAGCATGTTGACAGTATTTAACTGTTTGAAATTTTATAAGGTAATAAACTAATTTGATTTAAGCTTAACTTTCTCCCATTAAGCACATGAAAATAAATTTTCAAGCCAGTCATGTTTGCAANTTAACTGTTTGAAATTTTATAAGGTAATAAACTAATTTGATTTAAGCTTAACTTTCTCCCATTAAGCACATGAAAATAAATTTTCAAGTTAGTCATGTTTGCAAAACTGCTGTATTGTGCACCTTGTATTTTCTTTTTGGTTGAGAATATTGTATTTCATATGTAGTTTACTCATTTACTAGGCAGCCTTCTCAAAAGGAAAATCAGTAACATAAGTAGATTGTAACATTTACTGCAATTTAAAAAAATCAGAACTTAGTGTATGATTACTTCTTAATAAGATAGTGTGGTACAGTGCATTTTGCTATATTTGAGATATATACATTTGTATACATAACCTTAAAACTAATGCAGAGCTAGGGAACACTGCTGAAAAAGCAACTTAGTGTCTTTATACTCAGTATAGTATATGGATGATGTCTTAGTTACTGCATCAGCTGTAGAACCGCTCACTGTGGCACTGCCTGTAATGCAAGAGGCTTTAACAAGTTACTGTTTGCGTGTTACTCCTGAGAAAGCACAACAGCAAACTCCCTGGAAGTATTTAGGGATGAAAATCTTGGGCCAAACTGTTAAACCTCAGAGGGTGACTGTCCAGCACCCTATACAAACATTGAATGACTTGCAGAAATTATTAGGTAAATCAATTAGATCAAACCATTGTTGGGATTGTCAGATGTGCTGTTAGCACCACTGATTCATTAAAAGGTAATGCTTCCATGTTGTCTTCCAGGAGCACTTGCTACATTGAGGAAAGCAGAATTAAGAGTACAAAAGGGAAAAGCTTGGAGGGTAGTTACCACCATACCTCTCAGTATATATACATATATGTATATTTTACTATCTCTGGACCGTCCTGTGGGCCTCATAGTCCACTGGTGTGACAGTCAGTATGATCCTTTGCATTTCTTACAACGGGTATTTCTATCAGTGCAGAAAAAAAGTGACCACTCACTCATGTGTCTGTGGACACTTATTCTAAGGCCTGTTGAGCTTCTATACATACAGGAGAAAAAAAAACCCCAAAAAACAGTGATCTTGCATCGGCATAGTGTTTCTGCAGCTTTAGGTGTACCACATGTTGTCAAGGCTAATAATGGACCTGTTATCAATGTTGCTATTGATACTGTCAATATTCTACAAATGTAGGTATAAGGATTTTGGTTGTCATTATTCTATAAATGTAGGTGTCAGGATTTCAATTGTCAATTTTCCATAAACCCAGGTATAAGGATTCTGATGAAATGTAATGTAGATTTGGGGAGTGAATCAAGGTCAGTACACGGATGCATTCCAGAGCTAGTGGAGCCTACACAAAAAGATATGTGTACCATGTTTGCCATTTCTTCTGCAAGGGCCCTGTAGAAGGATGGCAAACAGGGCATTTATTTAAAATCAAAAGAAAGGGGAATTGTAGGCACACAGTGGTGATTGGGAATGGGGCTGTCGCTGAGCCTCATTCCTAATAGGCTACAACTGTGTAGGACAGGTGAACAATACGGAAGGTAAAGAAACAGGGAATGCTGAGGTGTACTGACCAATCCCAGAAGGATAGATAGGGTGCACAGGTGGAATGCATGTAAGCTAAAGGGTATAAAAGGCTGTACTGGAGAGCAATAAAGTGCTGATGGTTGAAGCCTTCTTTGGTGTCAGCCATGTCTCCTCTGTCAGAGACATCACCTTGAATATTGAGATTGAGGACCTTGTTTGTTCAGAATGCATGTCTGGAAATGTGTGAGATGACTGGGACCTGGGAAATGTTGGTAAATGGATAAACACCCATTGGGAAATGCAGGAAAATGCAGAAAAAAAATCCAGCTTCTCATTGGCTGGATAAAAAACCACCTCCACTTGCTAGCGAGTCCTCAGATATTATTCAGAGCACTTTAGTGAATTAACCTAAGAAGAGGGTTTCAAAATTTGAATCTTTGTCCTACAGACACAATCATTTTAAAGAAAACTGCAGTGATCACAGAAGAACTGCTGGCAGTGGCAGTTAGTAATGGCCACACCCCTTGAAAAGCTCTAATAAATGCCTCAAATAAAATAGGAAGAAATGCTAACTGCATCCAGTCCACAGGGCAGTAATTTGTCTTTTTTTAAAGAGCGATAGGAGGGAAAAATCCAAAGACACATTTATTTTACAGCTGAAGCACGGAACCTGCTGCAAAGTGCATCCTGAAGGGAGCTGGGTATCATGTGATGTTCCCTGAATGCAGTTGGCATTCTGCTACCCTTGCTCAGGCAGAACATGACAGCCTCAAACACCTGAGCTTTCACCAGGCACTGTTAAGCTAAATCAGCTAAAAAAGCACAGCAGCTGGGGCACTGGGGTAGAGGCTGCTCTGGATCCTCCAGGCTGCCTTCCCAACTGAGCACAGGCTGCATGGAATGCTGTTTCAGGTGAGAAAAAGTATCAGTACCTTTGCTGAATCAGTGATGTTATCCCAGTAGGGAGAGGGAAATTCCAGCTTCCCCACAAGTATCTGATCAAAGAGGTCTTCCTGAAGGTTGTTTTCACTGTAAAACAGCAGTAACAAAAAACATTATGAGACTAAAAGCCAATTGTCATGGGAATTTTAACTTGATTTGGGGATGGAACAGAAATTATGTTAATAACTACTAGAAATGCAGAATTTGCAAGTTTATACAGTGATAGCTCTTCTGAGGCAATAGATTGAGGTAACTCTTCCACTGGAATAGGGACTGCGTAGTTAACATACATTTATTAATCTCACTTATGACCTGGTTCTTACTTGCATGATATGGACATCTCTGTGCCCTACCCCCAAACTCTAATCAAAGAATACGTATGCTTACACAATCTTTCAAAACACATTTTCAGCTTTAAACATGAACAAACAACATGAAAAACCCCAAATACCTGAACTAATATTTTTCCATCAACAATAATTGTATTGTTTGCAAAATATTTCCGTTCAGTGTGGTGATTTAGTTAAAACCTAACTATTTCATGAAGTATTTTGCTGTAAAAATGAACATACAGGCCCTGCATTAGTAATTTATATGTTAAGAGGAGAATTCCTTATTAAAACGTGCTAATTCCTTCTCATTCTCTGGCAAAAGAAAAAAAGAAAACCAAAACGATTTGATTTTCAGTAGAACTCACACATAGCCTGACTCCGAGTACCAAAGATGATGTTTGCAAACCTCGTCGCTGAGTTTGACACTTCCCAAGAGGACGGACAGGGTTTAAAAAGGCGGGATAAGCACATTTTCCCCCTCTCCCGGTTTACCAGCGCCGCTCTCCGGGAGCTGCCGCATCCCAGCGCCATCGGCGGAGGGCAGTGCGTGCCCGAGGATGGAGGATCGGGATCCGCACGGAGACAAAAGAAAAAGCAGCTCTGCCCTCAACATCCCCCCTACAGCACTAAAACACCTGCCCCCGTAGGAAAACAAATGGATAAAATGGATACCAAAGCCTAAAATGAGGAACAAATGAAAACCGCTTAAAAACGTAGGGAAAACACATCAATCTGATCCACCTTTTTTCCTCCCCCAAGGATGCCTCCCTCAGCGAGGAAGGTCAGACTTGCCCTGAAAGAACTTGGTTGTTTTTGCTGGTTTTTCCTTTGGCACTCACCTGCGAAAAGGTGGGAATCCACATAACAGGATGTACGTGATCACACCTGCTGCCCAAATATCCACCTTTAAGCCATACCTGAGAAAATAAGGCTGTGTTACTTGGGCTGAATTAACAAAAACCAAAAAAACCAAAACCAAAACCAAACAAAAAAAAAGTCATTCCAATCAAAAATAAATTACATTGACAGGATTACATGAGAATCTGTTTACTTGCTGCTGATGTGGTGATGTATTTTGTGCCTGAGCATCTTTTTCTTCACACCTTTACAGTCTTTAAGAAACCATGATTCTATGGGGAGTTTTTTGTGGTTGGTTTTTTTTTATTATTTTTTTCCTCTACCATAAGCCTCAGGGCTCTCCAGGGTCTTCTGAATCTACTCAAATCCAAATCAGTATCCAGGCTTCCCAATCCAGAGCCACTAATGATTAAAGACAAGGATGTGCCTTCTCAGTCCCTACAGTGAAGTAACTCTCTAAGGTTATCGTGTGTTGCTAAGCAACAAGACACACCAATTCTCCAGCCTCTCCAGCGAGTAACACAGGGAAGAGGAGCTGCACTTTTCTTTTAAAGCACAGAAATTAAAACACTGGAGGTCAGAAAGAGGCCTTTTCCCCTATTCAGTAGATTCAGTTTGTGAAAGCCTGAGGCATGCAGACGAGGTGCCCTCTTGACACCGGAGCTCACTGCAGCTGTGAAATGTTTCTCAATGCAACAAATGCACTGAACAAGGAGGGAAACAGCACAACAAAACCTCCCTCCATCAGGAAATTCAGAGTGGTCACAGCTGTGACAAGAGTCAGCCAGAGCATGGAATGGAGTTCTCATAGGTCTAAAAGGAGAGAGGACTTGTGAAAATCTGCCACTGGTGAGAATTTATCATTTTACACAACTTTTTCTGTCTTTATGCAAAGACCTGTTAAATACAGAATTATGGGGTGGTTCAATTGCTATCAAACAGGATGTGCCACCCAAAAGGGTCACTTGAATCAACATGATCTAATTCAAACTGTCCTGATAACAGGTCTAGACTAGGTGACCTCTGGTGCCTCTGCCAATATAAATGATTCCATTTCTAATGCAAACACTGTGTTTTGCCTATCTATTCTTCCCCAGGCAGCTGCCACGGGTGGTACAGTGGGCTCTGGATGCTGAGGTGAGGCAGGGAGCACAAACAAATGGACTCCACTGCACCAGAGCCAGTCCTGGGGAGGTGGGAGAGGAACAAAGGCCAAAATCCAAACTCCAGAATTCTGGGAGCAGGCAGAGCAAGGATACTGGCCTCTTGGAGGAACTGGGAGTGGTGGCCATGGGTGGTTTGGTTACAAAACAATGGAGGGCCAGCCTGTTGGAGCATTTATGTCCTACAAGATCTTACAACCTGCCAAAATGAGTGGTTGCCAGGCCTGTGCTGTAGGCAGCCATGCTCACTCACCCTGTCTCTGCAATGATTTCTGGAGCCACATAGGTGGGTGTCCCACAGACAGTGTACAAAGGGCCTTCCACCACTGTCGCCAGTCCAAAGTCTCCAAGCTTCAAAGACTTGGTTCCATCTGAATATTCACACACCTAGGATCAGAGAAATCAACACAGAATGAGGAGGCAAACATCTGCATTTTTATATCCTCTAATTTCTTTGGGAAATCATCATCACCACACCAGGAAGACAGGAAAAATAGGTGATTTTCATGGCTCTGTAGGGAAAGAAGAGAAAAAATGATATTCACATTTGATTGCAGCTGGAGCAAGTGTTCAGTGGGGCAGTCTGCCAGCTATGTAGGTCAGACCATGACACAGCCTCAAGCAACTAGAGGTAGAAAAGAAAAAAAAAAAAACATTCCTTGAATGTTGAGAAGTTTTAAATATATTCAGTAAAACATAATACTTTCATTTGAATGGAGCCTAGAGTTTAAAATGGGACTGACAGCTACAATCAGAGTTGTTTAATATCTTGTTAACTTATCATAAAGTCAGCATCCTGGGCAATAAAGTCAGTCAGCATCCTGGGCAATTTCATCAGCAAATGTCTTCCCTGTGCTTTGTCTGGACAAGTTCAGTTTAGGTTTCTGTGCAGACCCAACTGCACCTTACCAAAATAAGTGTGTTTTTTAGTTCAGGTTTCTGTGCAGACCCAACTGCACCTTACCATAAACAATGTAGCACTGAGTCATTTTATTGATGAAAGAAGCTGCATTTCGATAGAAAGAAAAGTGCTTATACAACAGTGATGGCAGGAATACAGCAAACCAGACTGACACAAAGGAAACATCCCCCTAATAAATTCATCTCAGTTTTGCTCGTAAAGTAAAATGTTCATATTAACATGATTTCAAGGGCATCTAGTTTCTAGAATGGAGGACCCCATAATCTCCAGAATGGCTGAATTTATTTGCCTTCCTCAAACAACTGAGCGCTGCAATACCTGTCTTCATTCCCCTGTGTAATTCATATCAGTAATGGAAACACTTGTTCTCCTTTATATAACACCTTCATATCAGCTATTACTCTTAGGGTTTGCATTTTTTAAATGCATGGCTGCAAAGGGAATGTAATTTCCATCCAGACAGACTGGATGACCCCATGCAAAAAAACTAACTGTGCAATTACAGGTAGCAGTTGATGGGAATTATTTGCATTTACATTCAATACCAGGATGTTATCTCAACATTCTGCCGCTGTCAATCACAGTGAGTAAGATTTGCATCTGTTGAGTAATCTCTTTAGGCTTTCTAGGCAGAAAGGGCATTTGTGCCTATTTATAACTGATTCAATCACTAATGAGAGCTTAAAATTTCTTTGGACTGTCTGTTTTTGGAGATGCACTAATAGTACGTGAGACTTTCACCTTCATTTTCTCTCTCAAGTGCCAGGTTGCTGTGACTACATTTTCCAGGAGAAGCCGCCCCCCCCCTGCTTCCTTTTGCTAAACAATCTAATTTATTTGAGGCTTTATTTAAATTGCTAAACACTGTCAGTGGAATTACTAGGGAAAGAATTTATTATTAATTAGGAAATATTTTCAGCTTGTAGCCCTGTCCTTGTAATAGTTCAAAATCCACTCTGGGATAAGCCATGACTCCTACTCTCGGTGCAAATTCATTAAACAGGACTGACAAACACCACAAAGACTTTAAGAAATGCCTCAAGCAGGGGAGATTAGGGCCCTGTTCGTGCAGTGTGTGACACTTAATGTCCCATATGTAATGCACAAGTGTAACCTCTGCATGTAAGCAGGACAGCACACCCTGATCCCATTCTGTGGACTGGGGAATAAGTAGTTCCCAAAGCAGACTTCATGGTAATTCTTGTCAATACAGTTATTTTATATCTCTGCTGAAAACAGAAGTAGCCAGTTGCCTAGGAAAAGAATAAACCAATGTAAAAGGTAAATTCCCAGTTAATTTCCCATCAGAAAGACGGTCCTACTATGACAGTGAAAGGAAAAAAAACATTGGCTTCAGATGGTGACCACAGCATTGTTCAAAGAAATGGAAGAAATGGCTCTCAGGCCACCTTTCTCCCACTTGCAAGCTGATAAATGATTCACTGACGTAGCTTTAAAATTCATTGTTTTGTGAGACAATACTCCTGCTTATCCAAAGGCAGCCAATCAAAATGTAAATAAATATAGGTCAAAGGACAGGCTTGAGCACAGCTCCTGCATTACAGTGATTGCTATCTCATGCCAAAAGATTTACTTCATACACACTTATTCTATATTAATATGCCTGGTGTTCTCTGCTGTGCTCCTTGACATTTATACACAAGCATTTGCATTAATGAGAACAAAGTAAGAGAAAATACTGGAAAATAAATGGGACGTACCAGCAGATTCTCTGGTTTGATGTCTCTGTGCACAATGTGGAGACCATGGAGGTATTTGAGAGCACTGGCTAAATTGTAGACCATGGCACTCCCATCTCTCTCTGTGTATTTTGTAGATGAAGTGATGGCATCAAATAGGTCTCCTCCCTACAGAATGGAAAGGAAAAAGATCACTGTTTAAAAAATAATTGAGATGGCATTTCGTTTAAAAAAAACCCAACCAAACCTAAACAAACATGTAAAATCATCCTTCACAGAAGATGTGCTCAAATTCCTGTTAAACAGCATTTAAAAAAAATATTCTGCAGAAAGATGATCTTGTCATCAGCTTTGGTCATCTACATTAAATTCTTAACTGTACTCCAGGCTTCTGGTGTCTGAGCTTGGGAAAATCACAGATTTATTTTTTTTTTTCTATTAATCTTTCTATCTTTGATCACTCATTTATATTACCTGCAGATACACGCATACAGCATCCCTTTTCGTCTTATCAGTATAATACCTTCAACATACTAAAAAACAGCCCTGATTTTGACTAAAGCCTAAAATAAATTAGCCCAATAATAAAAAAAAAAACCCTAACTAACAAATATTCAGCAAATTCAAATTTCTGCAGATATTGAAAGAAATACCAAATAAATCTAGCTGAAGAGGACAAAAAAAGATAAACAAATTCCAACATAAATGAATTCACTGATTGAGAGACATCAAAGTGCAGAACCTCCAGGTGATTTCTGAATGTGTCAAGCTCTGTTTATGGATGCCCTGTTCCTGTGGGAACACACAGCAACGTGTGAGTGAGTTACTGATGCGGCACTTTCAGTCTTTGCAACAAATTTCATGTGGGTGTCTCCATGATGGTTTCCCTGGATACATCTGTAGGAGTGATCTGTCTGGGCTGTGGGTGGCATTCCAAGCATTTCAGTGCACACTGAAGAGAAGCAGCAATTCAGGAAATACAAGCCAAGATGGTGGTGAATTAAAACATTAAAAAAAAATTCCATCTTGAAACCCCAAAAAGCCTATAGGGCATAAAAATAACTTCCAGAAAGGAGGAAAGATGAGTGGGCTGCAGAAATTATGTATTCAACAACTACACGCTTTCTTTAGAGGTTTCCCAGTCTGGCAACCAATCTAGAGGGGACTCCTGGATGTAACAGTGCTTCAGTCAGCAATAAAAAGTGCTGCTCAAAAAAGGAGCTGTGCTGCTTTTGCTCTATGTTCTTTGCATCTGACATGCCAATCAAGCTGCCGTTCAGTGTTGCTGTGCATGTACAGGACTCAGACAAGAGAATGCACGACTAGAACCTGATGCTACTCATGTATTTGGCTCACAAGGTGACAGCAAAATGATTATTTGTGTTTTCTCTGTACAGGTACAAAAGCAGCACCTGTTTTCTGGTGAACCGTTTGATATAAGCAAAATGGGTGAGATCTTTTGAGTTTTGGTTTTCCAGGATGAAAATCGCTTGAGTTTGATCTGTTCATCTTCTCTGTTAAGATAAATTCACTACAGAGAGTTCAATTCTTTAAATCAAATTATTAAATGAGAATAGTGAAATAAGTGCAGGTGTTTATTAGTAAACGCATATCACTATCACCCCTGTGTATTGTAGGCATGATATAAAACCCACTATCCTCTTCTCTCTAGACTGTAAGCATTGCAAAATCACCTCAAATCCGTGTTAATAGTCAAATTACAACTGAAGAGAGGGAAATCCCATTAATATAACTGCTTGACAGGTGTGTTTTTAATGATTTAAAAATGCAGGTTGCCACTGAAGCCTTATTTGATTATGTCTCCCAAGATCTCAGCGCTCCTAGATACTGCTCAGAGGATTCAAACAGGACAAATAAAACCCCCTGAGCCTTACCTTGACCAGCTCCATCACCAGGTAGAGCTCTGTGGGGGTGTCCATCTCCTCTATCAGCATGATGATGTTTGGGTGCTTCACTCGGCGCAGAATAGACACTTCATTTTCAATCAGGTGTTCCTGTTCAGAAGAGGATGGAAGTTTATCTGAAACGTGAACTTGCCAATTCACTTTTCCTTTGATCAGCCAATCACCTGATCAAGTGAGCACCCTTTTTGCTGATTAATTTATATAGCAGAAGGTTATTTTCAGTTGCTGGATCTTAACTTGTATTTCATCACTGACCACATTTAATTTAAAATATATTTCACACACATAACAAATGAGGCATCTCCGAAAAAGACCTCAGAACATGACAGCAATTCAGGAAGTGCAGGTTATATTCTTATGTGGGTATTATGAGGTGAAACTAAGTTCAGAACCTTTCTGCCCCCAAGCTGATCATTGGAATCTGTCATCCCTCATCAATAGTTAATACGTTCTTGATCCTGTCCATCTTCACCTCTCATTTAGTGAGGTTACTCAAGGACAGATTAGCTAGGATTTCTATCCAAGGACTTTATTTTTTTTAAAAGTTGTGGAATATATTCAAGAAAAAAATATTCTGAGAGCTTTGGTTATGGATTTTGGTTCATTTTATATGTCTGTTCAGATTTACAATCTGCAAAATGTGTAATAGCTCAGTTAAATTGTTGTGACTCCAACAGCTTAACAGCACACAGACTGAGCTCAATTTCCCCTTCCCTATGCATCTGAGGAAGTAATGGCTTTTGAGAACAAATTAGTTTCAAATGCCTTGTTTTCTAGAACATTTTAACACTGGAGAGCGAAAAAAATGACGTGTTCCTTCCACGTGAAGAATGGTTTTAGTTTTCCTTTATAAATGTTGGAATATGGATATTGTATTTAGGTTCTCTGCAAGATAAGAAACAATGCTCGCATCAGACATGGGTATCCTTCTACCCTGGCAGGGAACAAATCATGTCACTGGACTGGGAACTTATCCCTGTTGAATGCACTGATAAGGAGCATGCACTTCATGCATTTGTGAGCAGAGCACTAGGAGGAGATGTGATCCACTGTGTGTAGGCAGTGACTGCAGACCTTACACCACTTCACCTTTTTTTCCCGGGGTTATTTACGGATGCATTGTGCTTTTGCCAAAGCTTTCTGTGGCCACACAGCTCAGAAAACACATGCCACGTGTGCATCTCGTTTTGTGCAGCACACCCGGATTAAACATCACACCTTTGAAATTCACTTTGAAAGAGCAGCAGTGGTCACTCTGAACAAACTGAGTGCCTGCTCCAAGCAAAGTGCTCTGGAGAGAAAACAGAACAGACAAACAGGAAGCAATTCTGTTAAACACAGTGCTGAACCTCATCACCAGACAGACGTGAACAGCCACAGCATACTAAGCCCTAGGGATGGCAGCCTGGAAATTCAAAACTGACATTGAGAGTCCAAGCAAAAATATCATTACATTTATTACAGAATATCATTACAGCTTTCTCAACCTAAAGAACAGGGGACATATTAAATTTATTACACCTATTAATTACAACTCAAGCACAATGGCTTTATCTGTGCTTTCTTGACTAAATTCCTCAGGTGTAATTAACACTTAAAATAAACAGTATCTTTTTTTAAAGGCTCCAGAATGTTGATGAGCTACGGTTTAAAAATCTGTCCTCAAAAAATGCTGAATTAGTTATTTTCAAGCACACCACTGTCTTGCCATGTAAAAAAAATAATAATTCCAAAACTCATTATGGTGTTCTCCTGGATAGTGCAATATATGCTTCAGTCCACATTAATATGATTTATTTACAGAGACATTATTCTGTAATGAGTATTTAAGCCACTTGTGGAAAACAGTCTATTGGATTCAAAATTTTGAACATCCAAGATCAGGGAGCAGTGAGCAACACTTAAATAATCCAAATTTGGGCTGGATGGGTGCTTTTAAGGCAGGGCTGTGGAACTGAGTGAGGAAGGAATAAGCTGTAGCAAAATTTAATTATTTCCTTTGTTGGAATCCTTCCAGGATGATTCTGCCACTGCCCTAAGAGGTGTAAACATACAGCAACAGTCTCTAGCTATGCAGATATAGGTCCTTTCAAAATGGGTAACTATGCATCCATGGGGTTGATTTTTCTTTCTATATATGTTTTAAAGCAAGGAGAATGATAAATAGAAAATTCCTCTAAACTCTACTGTGTAAAACAGATTATCTATCTCCACACCATTCCAGTTTATGATACCTAAGCAGCTGACTCAGACAAGTAATAAAAACCATCTAAAGTTGCAAGCTGTATACATCATCCAAAATTTTGTTTACAGTGGGTCACCCTTTCCACAGCTGAAGAAATTGCAACATTTTAATCTCAGAAAAGCAATCCTAGCACTTTTTCCTGTGGCTGCACATTTTTATGATTCCTTTCTAAATTTTCTAAATAAACCTTGAGAATATAAGGTAAAATGAAACCCTCATCTCCTAGCACCTAATACATGCTTTAAAATCTGCACAGATGAAATATTTCTGTTTGAGGACCTCTCCTAATAGGAAGTCATCACAGCATCACACAGCTCCTTACCACACAAAGAGGGGAGGCAGCTATTCTTCTTTTTTAAAAATATCTATACTCAAGAAGTATGAAGGGAAAGAAGAGGTCTGACACTCTCAGGTATTTGCTTGGATTATATGAGATGCTGTTCTCCTGAAGAGACAATTTTGGATTTTTCTGTTTAATGTTTGAATTAAAAGAAAGTTTTCAGAATACAAGATTGTTAATACAGGAAGGTGACACTACATAATAAACAGAAAGAAAAAGTTGTGAAATTTTCTTTTCAAATCTGTGTTCTGCTTATAAAAGGAGCATGTTGAGCCATAAAGAGAGAAAAGTAAGAGGCAGAGTGGGATGGAAATTACATAAATAAATAGTACATAAATAAACATATAGCTGCAAATTTCCCCTCTCATGTTTTACACATCAAAATTGTCCAATAAATTTGGGGTGCATATTAGCATTTTGTCAGCCCAATAAAATAGGCAACAATTAGGTTTTTTTTTTCTCTATTATTTAGTAGACTAACACTTGCTGCTTTTATTATTTGCTTCTTGGATACATTATCATCTTGCTAAAAAGATACTCTGCAAATAGTCAGAAAACCCAAACACACCCACCACTTATGACTAATGAGCAGCTGCTAGTGCTGCCTCTGTGCACATGCAAATGGTGGTACACTACCTTCCCACAGCACTTGGCCTTGTCTATGATCTTCAGGGCAAACTCCTTTCCTGTGGATCTAAGCAAGAAAAACACGAGAGCCATAAATTAGAAAAAATGTGGCATTTTCTATAACTACACCATCATAACAGCATGCTGTGGCCCATGCAGGTGCCTGAGAGAAAATTCAGGGAGCAGACCTGGGGTTGGTTTTTGTTTCCTCAGCAGCATTTGTGCCTGCTGTTTCCCTGACTACCACAACGCAGCTCCCCTTGGTGTATTAATCCCAGGATCCAGCTGCAATTTCTGCTTTGTGACCTGGCACAACTCTGTCACTCCTTTAAGGCAAAATTTGCCTTCAGCCTTCTGCTTAGCTTTGCTCAACTGATGGGCTTTGAAGATAAAACCATGTATGTATATGTGTGAAAATGACACCCTAGTAAAAAAATTCAATAGGATTCAACAGAGCTAAAATCCTATAGTCCATTGCTGATAGTCTAAAATCCTGTAGAATTTGTTACGCATTGATTTTGAGCTTTTGTATTGTTGGTTTTTGGGGGGTTTTTTAAAGTATTTTGTGGAATTCTACAGCAGTCATCTAAAGTCCCATGACATTTAACAGGGTGGGTCATATACAAAGTAAAAAAGGATTACTGTTTTCAGCAAATACTCTCACAGAAAGGAGCTCTTGTTTGTCTTTCATCCCTTTAAGCAATAAAAATCTCCATTTCTCCAGGAGGGGGGAAAATGAGCAAAAAAAAAGCAACGCAATTTAATCTTTTTTTTAAACAAAAAAGAAATTATGACTTATATTATTGATGAATTAAAAATCATATGAAATTGCCATAAGAACAAGTTGCTGCTATTTTGTACTGTGCCAGTGCCTACAGACTCCAGTGTGCATGACAACACTGCTAGAAAATGGGAGGTAGATACAAAAGCAAAAGTCAGGCATGTTTTCAAACTTCCAGGGTGCTTTTGGCCAAAATCAGCACCTTACAGAAAAAAAGGAGCTGAATTAACACCTAACATTCCTTTTATGCATTATTGAAAAACTGCAGGCGAGAATCCCTGCCCTGCAAGTGCAGCTGTAGCTGCGAGGTTGTCATAGTTACAACCTGATCTGGTCTTTAGATAGAAGCCCTTATCTAAATGATATCTGTGAAGTGCCACCCTCTCATGTTGCAGACCCGATGTAAGATCTGCTACAAGTACAGCGTGGAAATCAAAATCCCAATTTGTCCTGTACACCACTATATCAGAAAGCCTGTGAACAACTCATCAGCAGCACCCACTTAGAGAACCTTCAGCACCCGTGCTGTGAGCAAGGGGAGTTAATATTCGCAAAGACAATTCACCCCTCTTCAAATCCCTCTTGCAAATGTCCTCTACCACAGCACTCAGGGAAAAAAGGTGGCTATAACCCACACAGTTTGTGTGCTAATATCACTGCACATTGTACACCAGCATTGTCTGACAGGTTTCTGGGATTCTTCTCGAGCTGTCAGTGCCCATCTGTTGACTCATGTTTCTAATATACAGACACACAGAAGGCACAAAAGAGACCACCTCATTCTTTTCTTGTTCTTTTTGTAGAACATCCCAGCTGGTAGCTGTGTAATAGGATCCTGGCTCTACAGCTAAGGCTTCTTAGCACAACACTATTAGAAATTAAGTATAATTAATAGGAATTAAAAGAGAAGCACTTATGGTTGGCATTTCCTCTGTCATCATAATTATTAACAACTATTGTCGTATACTTATTTTACATAATATCAACTTAATAACATTGCACTAAAGATTTGATCACATACAAAACTAGATTTTGAAGTGAAATTGTGCCTTTTAAAAAATTTTATAATTGGAGGGCTGTTTTTTGGGTCCAGTTTCCTCATTCCAAAAAGCACAGATGATGTTCAGTGACTTAGCAGCCCTTGTCCCATTTCCAGTGGGATTTAAGTGATTTCCAAAATGCACAGCTTATATTTCTGACAATAAATATGTTATCTGTGCTTTTAATATGCTATCTTTCATTAAATCCTCTGGTTGAGGATAAGGGCAGTGGAAAACAAAGGAGATGGTGTAGAGGGTGTCTGGGATCACTTGGTTGGGATGTAAGCACAGATGAGTTACTCTGTGAGTAACAATGAGAAATTACTGGATCAGTAGCCCTTGCTCTTGTGGGAGATTGCAATTTTCCCAAACATTAAGTGGCAGAGAACAGCTTGGCTGAGCAGGGAACTCCTTGTGGTGCTCAAGAGGCTCTTGGGAAGCAAGGTGGGGCTTGCAGCAAGATTACAGAGCTGTGGTTGCTGCATGCAGGGAGAGGAGAGGAAAGGCCAAAGCCCCATTAAAGCTGACACTGGCCAGAGTTGAGGCAGACAACAAGGCTTTCTTAAGTGTGTCAACAGCACAGAGAGCTGGAAAGAAAACATTGGAACTTGCTGAAGACTGTCACCTGACTAACAGACGTTAAGATAAAGTAAAGGCATGGAATGCTTTCTTTGTTTGCCTCAGTCTTTAGTGCAGTCACTGATAGAAGTTGGGCTGCCCAGTCTCCTGAGCCAGAGGACCACAAGGGTGGCAGCAGTGACCATTCCTTTGCTGACACTGAATTTCCGAGGGCATGACGGAAGACCCAGGGAACTACAGACCTGTTAGTCTAACCTCAGTTCTGGAGTGAGATGTCTCCATTCAGAATTCTTTTTCTTTCAATTTAACTAAAACCAGCAGATGAGGATCAAATAATAGAATGTTTCTCTAACATTTATGTTTTTCACAGTCATTTGTTGAGTTTTCCCGGTATTTGCGTACAAGTTGGAGATTCCTCATAATATTTAAGAAACTGACATAAACCTCAGGTTGATGAAGACAGCAGAAAGTGGTTCTAAAAAAAAATAGACTGCGAAAGCGACAGTCAAATCATCTGTTATGTTTGCACTGGCAGCAAAGTGTGACACAAAGTTTGCAGAGGAAGAGCAGCAGCACTGCACAGGTCTGCAAAGGTATCCTGCCCACCCCACATGGAATTAGGCACAAGGAGGTTTCAGGCACATTGGAGGGTTCATTTGGAGTGTCTGGCACCTCCACACCACAAAACAAGCAGCAAGCCCAAGGGAGCCACCACAAATGCATGTCTTTAAGAGCACTCCATTCACAGGATGCTGGAAGCTGGGAAAAATCATGTCAGCAGCAGGCAGTGGGGACACCACAGCAGCAGAATTGCTGAGGCAGAAGGGGGGTGTCTCTCAAACTCTGTTTAGATGCCACATAGAATTTCCTCTCATCCACAACCATCTGTAGTGTGAGAGACTTCTTGCAGAGCTGTGGGGTTTCCTGAGGAGGCACCATGAGAAGGTGATGCCTCCTTTAGTTTGTGGGATAAAAAGCCATGGCTCTCTGCTGCTCTTGTAGAAGAAAACATAGGAAGCTCTGCATGTTTTGCTGTGCCTGTTTCTCCTGAAGTGTGTGCATATTTTTGCAACTGCTCCTCGCTTTCATCTCATTACATTTGTCTAGGAAATTATGTTAATGCACAGGGCTTTATCCAGCACAACAAACAGCAGGACTGAACAGTTTCCTTGCTCACCGTTCCACGCATTCCTTTACAACAGCGAAATTGCCATCACCAATCACCTTCCCCACTTTATACTTCTCAAGAATGGTAGATGTCCCTGAGAACTTGTTTCCATTCAAGCCTGTACAAAAAATACAGAAGTCAATAATGCAAGCAGAAGAGAAGTGTCAGCAAGATGCAACATATCCCCAATGGGCTCCACAGATACAAAACAGTCACAAATGCAAAACAAAAGTTAAAAGTAAGCTGTTTTCTCCACTGCAGTTCCCTTGGTTTTATGTCAAGTGTAAAGAAGAACAAGATGAACCCAAAGTTACTTGACCTTTGAACACACAAATAAATCTCTTGCTATGTTTTTATATCGGCATATTCTAAAAGTAATTAATGCAGTTAGAAGTTCTTCATCTAAAATTTTCTGACCTCAAATTACTTTTTTGACTTATTTTTTTTGCAAACTCAAAGCAAAAATGCAAATAAGATTCAGCTGCAATGCATATATAAAAGACCCAAAAAGTTTTATCTGCTGAATTCCTTTAAGTTTTTATAGGTGCTCCTAAAACATCCAAAATGCAAGTAATTATGATAGATGCTTCTTTCAGTATTTTTAAACTAAAAAACCATTACTCCAACATGAAATTTAAAAATATTTTAAAATAATTGGCATTGCTTTAAAGAGATGAGGAACGAAAGGTTAAGTTTAGCTAAGATCAGTTGATTGGCCAGTAGTTCTCCCCGAAGCACAAAGAGCTCTTTTGAGGAGGGTTCTTCTTTCAATCCAGCCACAAACACATTTCTGGTGATAGTGCAGGTCATGTTCAAAATCAGACAAATTCCTAATAGTGACTATTGAAGAGCAAGGTCCAGTAATATGCTACCACTGGACAAAATAAAATTAACAAAGTTCATTTCCTAACTTTACTGCCTTGATGTATAAATTGTGCTAAAATATTTTCCAAGGCGAATCAACAAGGTAACAAACATCTCCAAAGGGAAGATGATTTGGAGTCATCAGAAACCATCTGAAAGTGCTGATGCAAGTGTCATCTGCAGCAAAATTCTGGCAAGGATTGCCAGCCATTATTGGTGTCCTACCTTCGGGACTGTGGCAACGGAGCGATTCAGGTACACCATTCACGTTGGAAGAAGATCCACCATGTGGGGAGATCTGTAGAAGTACACAAGAACTTGTAGTTTCTGATGGTAATCACAAGAAAGAGCCATACAAAAAAGTAGCAAAGTTGAAAAAAAAAAACCTGCCAAAACACTTAAACAGAGATAGTTTATTTTTCTACTCCCATCTTATTTTCATTCTTGCTTTCTCAAAGTTCGTCATCATTGTCACTCGCACCAATTTAAGATTCAGCCCCAGTATTTCTATTTAGATAAGCAGCTGAACAGATTTCAGTAAACAAAGCAAAAAAACCTCCTTTCAGCTGTACCTACAATTCTGGCCTAGGTGGCCAGTTACATCTATGATAATCAGATTTATTTAGCCATCTATCAGGATATATTTTAGGTTATTATACATGTGAAGATCTACAAGCATTTCAAGTTAGATGTCTGATATGTATCCAGATTTAGTAACTGTGTTTTAGTAACAAAAACCTGTGGTTTAGATCCAGTTTTAGTAACTGTGACACTGTAAATAAACAAACATCTAAAGTATTTTCAAGCATGACAGCTGAAGAAAACTGATTTTCCTGCACTAACAACTTAATTGGATCTGAATCTTCATGATTCCACTTTAAGTCATCCTGTCATACTGCCCAGAGATGTAAACGAGGGTAAGTTTTTGTTTTGAAAAGGGGTGGAGGCATAGGAATGAATGCCATAAATAATGAAATATACTGGATATGTTCTGTACACCACTTTTATAAGATCTCCTATTACAGTTATGTACAGGGATGCTGCGTGAAATTAAAATAAAGTTTAGATCATTCCCCCTCCTCTGTGTAACATCTCTTGCTGTTCTGTGAAGTTCCAGATCTTGTTTTCTTCATGGGCTATTATGGTAGTTTTCAGCATTCACCACAGGAAGGATTAAAATGCTTCTCTGCTTTAAGCTCAGTGTCTGTTGAAATGGCTTTTCCAGGCACCGGGAATGCAAATGCAGCATTTTGCCTTTTAGCTGACATTGTCTGGTTACACTGCTGAATATTTTAAATCATTAACACTATTGTCAGGGAAAGAACTGAACTGACAGATAGGGATATTGTCTAAAGGCTCATGAAATGCTAATGAATGCTTAAGTTTCTAGTGGCAGCTGAGCTGCCAAATCAGCTAAAGGTACAGTAACTAGAAGCTGTACAACTTAATTTTGTAGAGCTCCTGAAACAATGAAGTTTACCGGCATTTGGCACAGAAGTAGCATCAAACTGCAAGCAGGCAGCTACTACTCTGCTCCTTGCTAATAACTTAAACCCAGGCTATGTAAATGCTGCTGTCTTTCTGAGTTATCTGTCTATTTAACAGGGATTAGGAACAAGGACATTTGGGTTAAATGACATTTGTAGAAAATCATGACTCAGTCTCTTAACCAGTCAGTCACATTTTCTTCAAGCATGAAGCAGAGATAACAGAACAGACCATGGCCAAGTATTAGTCATCAGCCTAAAATATTAGTAATCTATTTTGGGTTTTCAGTGAGTGACAATACATGGGAACATCTAGCCCACATTTCCAACTTCTCTCAGTCCTGTAATCAGGGCAGAGCATGACTGGGCACATTCCTTCTTGCCACAAGAAGGAAGCAAGCATTAACAGGAAAAGAAAAAAAAAGCTGAAATGAGTACAAAAATAAAAATAAAATTAATGCTGCCATTGTGGCTGAGGTGTTAGATCAGAAGCTGAAATGGCAGGTTTAACCCTAGCTCTGCCACAGCTCCACAGCTGGTGGGGTTTTATTTTTTATGTCATTAGAGTGTGAGAAAGGATCCACAGATACAAACCCATATTCTTTTGCAGTGGGATGGTGCCTTGGTTGGCAAACCTCTGCACTCAGGATTAGACTGCCCATGACACCAATGTTTGTGGAAACATTTGGGGATTATTTTCATATTGAAAGAAACACCTAAATCCTTGGCAGCACCATGGCATGGTGTTGAATCTAACTGTGGAGTATGAGTATTTTAGTGAAACTGTGAATTAACTTTGCAGAGGCATTCTCTGAAATCTGGGAACTACAGGGTTATGTCACTTTGGTTATGTCACTGTAATTCATCTTGAACGGCTGCAGTAAGAAGAGACTAAAAGACATTCTAAATGTAAATAATTTGTTATTAATATAATCAGTGTTTCATAGAGATGTTGTATTTATTATTATAATGCTTAATAGTAACATAATGTGTAAGACAGAAACTTAGTATTTTTTAAAGTGATCCTTAAACATGAATTGTAAATTCACCAAATGCATCACTTACAGAATCCCTCTGTGAACTGCTGTGGCTCCTGTGACAGCTAGGCTGGATAATCACATGTAGAGAATCTTTACATGTAACTGCACACAAAGCACATGTGTAGAACACTGAAGAGATTAAAAACCTCGATGAAGATAGGCACTAATCCTTCAAATCACTTAAGCACATGTTTAACTTTAAGTACATTAACATCCTCATTGAAGTAAGAGGGACTACTCAGTAGCTGAAAGTTAAGCAAATACTTAAGTTATTTGTTGGATCAGGTTCTAATGCCCTTTCACTTTGGTCATTTGGTCCATCAATTGCAGAAGTAATACCTAGAGAAATTCAAACACAAGGCTATTCAGCATAATTGTGAGTCTAAGAAAGGCTTCAACTGTAAAGCCTCTTTATTTGTATGATTTTATTTTCTTTTTAAAAAGATTGCAAGACTTTGTGGTCCTTAACTTTAGGAGAGGACAACAAAGCAATCCAAGTAAGCATAAGGAAGCTATCCAAAATTACACCAATTTCCACATTTAATTCAGTCTGTGGATGATTTATATGGTACAATGTGTGCATAATAACAGATGTACTGGAAGAGCTAAGAGTCAAATCACCCCTAACAGCATGGCATAGAAATGTACACGTAAAACCAAAGCAAAATGTTAAACCTTTCCACTGCCTAAAGGACTCCTCTTGGTCAGCTGTCCCGTGACACCAAATGCACCATTACCTTTATTTTTAACCCATGCACCAGATTTTATCTCCATGGGAATTCAACAGAAAAATAAGAAACTCAGCACATTTGATCAAAAGAGAACACTCTACAGACTAGTCATTTACTTCATTTACTTGTTAACTTTTATATCTAAATCTTCACCATGAAACAAAGCCTCTGCAAAGTGAAATGTTGAGTTACAGAATAAGACTGGGATGTTAAAAATGAACAGCCTGAATAAGAATATATAGGGTAATGGGTGAATAATATCCACATTTGTCACTTACCAGAATAAAGGCTTTTATTTGGGTTTGTGGGGAAATTCCATCACGTTTACTATTATTGAGACATAGCTTTAATTCCTCACTTCAATACAGCCTCAGAGTCCACTATTTAAAACACTTCTGCAAGCCTGAGATGCTGGACTTACTGCATGTGCTGCACAATTAATAGCACAAGGGCACTCTGGTTGGAAGAGCTGGAAAGGATAGGAAGAAGGCTCTTCCCCTTAAAGAGAAACTCTTCACAAAGGGTCTTTCCTGTGAGGAATTTTCTGTGCCTGAACATACCACTCCTAACAAAGAGCTGTGAAGCAGAAGGAATCCTTGGGGACTGAAGAGACTTCTCTTGAAGGAATAGTGGCATTCAGAGAATATAATATAAGATTCAGTGTCTGAGACTGAGAAGAAATTGCTGCTGCAGTCAGTATTTTTGCAAGTTGGCTGCCTTGATGACTGGCACATCACTTATGCTCTACATTGATTGTCAAACTACAAAAAGCTTAGCAAGGTTCTAATCTATAGTAAAACATTTTACTTTGCTCTGGCTTTTCAAATAAAACAGTTTTTAAAGTGCAGTTAAAGTGCAGCTGCTCTGATGCTCTGCTCTTTTCAGGAACCAGAAACATCAACCCTGATTTTTTTTCCCCTTTTTTATACTGCCTCAAGCTTAAAGAAAACCATTATTCAATGAAACAGTCCTGCTGTTTCACTCTCTACAAAAACAAACATATATGATTTGTACACAAAAAAATCACTCAAAATATTAAACTCCCAAAGACAGCAAACTCTAAAATACACCTTATTCTGTCACTGACATGGTATTTATATCCAAATTTTCATTCAGCTGTAGTCATGGCACCTTATTTATACAAGTGCAGGAAGCCAGACTGCTTGTCTGTGCAGCAATGCAGTCTTAGCAACAAGGAACTATTAAACAATAGGGAAAAGCAATAATCTCCAAATAATAAAATTGCTCCCTGCTTCCTCCTTTTTTGTCATCAGAGTAACAAAAAGCCCTCAATTTCACCAACAGGTGTATAAATTTCTTAAAATAATCTGGTTTTGCATAAAATTATGCCTTCTTGTTACTGGTTTTATACTTCCCCAAAACAGTCCTCACTACTACAACCTAACTGAGAAACAAGGGTGACTGAACAGCACACTTGATCCTTTTGGAATTCCCCCTTGGATTCACTAGATAACTTTCCCTATCTTTAGTCTCAGGAGCACAGCTGGGACACTCCTGCTAAACAGATGCATCCTAAAGGATAGAACAAGAGGTACTCACTGCCTGAGTAACACAGGTCTGAGATGCTTAATTTGGTTTTGCTGTTTTCTTTGGTCATATGGGGGTGAATTATTTGACACAAAATCCCATTAGTACCCAGCACCAAATAAACTCTGAACTGATAAAAGTACAGCAGCCTACTTGAGTGAAAGTGAATGGGAAAGGAGACATGTCCACTTGGGTGAGAGTTGCTTGCTGCTATCAGAATTACCTCTGCCTTGATGGAGCTTTAATCAGTTAAAAGCAGACCAGGCAGCAGTGGAAAAAACCAAGGCAAATGATCTCACTTCTAAACTTGTAATTTCATTAAAGAAAGACCAAAGAGCATTTCTTAAATATAGTGCAGAGCAGCTGAGAGCCTCAAGCCCAGTGGTTCTGGTGTCCTCTACTGTAAGCTCCATAGAGGAGCTGTCCAGACAGATTTTAAGACACAGAGTTCTAATTTTCCGTGTCAGAGCTATTACTGCTCTTGAAAATTACTTAACCAAAAAGCTGCAGATATAATTAAAATTTACTAAAAATTTTTTAAAAACAAATAAACAAATAAATTAAATGAATCAAAATCCTTTGTCAGAATTATCACAGCAGTCTGGCAGAAACCAGTGCCATACTCCTTGCAAAACAAGACTTGATAACAATTAGCATGTCAAACCCCAAATCTGAGCACTATTCAAATCACGTCCTTTAGCCAGTCTCCTAATGGAGAAAACAGTTTTCCACAGAATTATGCAGCCTCTTCACAAATGCTCTGTTAACCAATAGGAGCTATTACTTGATCAGAATAATCAGTGCAAACCATCAAGTCTGCTTCCAGAAAGGCTGCAATTGATGATTCCATAAGAAAATTCCCCTTGAAAGGACAGCTGTACAAATGCAGCAATGAGATGCTCCCCTGTACTCCAGACTGTTCTTTTTATTTCACTGAGCCAAAGGCACAGAGCAGTCTCCAAGAACTGCAAATGCAGCCAGTTCTGAAGCAGGAGAGGAAGAGAAATCTCTTGGTGCAACACAGAAAAATCTGCCAGACATCAGGATGCTCCCAAAGGAAGCCCTCAAATGCTTTCAGGCAGGAGACTGGATTGAGGAGTGAAATTTGTGCCAGGGAGAAAGTAGTCTGCTTTGTATGAAACTTGGGCAACACTACATAAGGTATTGAAAAAGACAACACTACATTTGTATAGGCTGAAGGGATACAAATTGCTTGCAGGATTTCTGCAGTCCACAGAAGAATGGAAAATTTGGACGACACAGTGGCATAATTCAAGCCAGCATCACGCTCTGCCTTTCCTAAGATGAGTCTTCAACTCAGACAAAACACAAAAGTTTTACTTCAGATCTATTCTTCGTATCAGCAAAAAACATACTTGCAAGACTATCTCCCAAAATTATAGCTTCTTTTTTTCCGTCAGCACCAGTGTCATACAATCAATGAATAATGAAATTTAGAAGGTTTGATGGTACTTGCACTTACCTTGAGTCCACGAAAGCTGCCTGGGCTTGTTGGCGAAGAACTGGAGGACTTGGTAGATTTTGGGGTGGATAACTGGCTGCTTGGAGTTCCATTAACTGGCCAAAGCAATAAAAGTGAACAAATGAAAGAAACAATGAATAAAAACCAAAAGTTACCACTGAAGTCTACAATCAGAGACCAAAACAGACTCCTCAGCATTTAGGAATAAATTATACATTTGCATGTCACAAAACTGTACCCTGAAATGTGGCTGGATATGGGATCAAGAAGACACACAAATATTGCATTGCCATTCCAGAGATTAAAAAAGACCATTCTGTCCTTTCCCAGGGCAAGAGTTTTGGGCACAGAAAGAAACAAGGGGGAAAAAAAAAAAAAGCCACAGCCTTTAAAAATTGCATAATAAATTGTGGTATCACACCATGAAATTTATAGAAAGAAAATGTTTCTAAGGATACTTGACCCTCCTCCTCTTCAGTTTGGATTAAGGCCTTACTTTCTAGGTAGAATGTTTCACAGAACATGAATTTGTTTGTTTGTTGTTCAAATACAAGAAGAATTAACTGTTTGCATGACAGAAAACTTTAGCAGCAGTTTACAAAATATTGATTTAGGGGGAAAAAAACTCAACAAAAGAAAAGCTAGTAGGTTGTTTTTGAGCTTCCAGTAAGTACAAGTGTCTTTGAAAATGCACAATACCCACAATGAGCTCTTGACTTAAAGAGCTCATTCATTTTAAGTCTAGGTTTTTAGACAGGCCTCATCAACATCAGTTATCTCTCTGGTGTATTGAATATAACTTAGGTCAGTCCTTGTATTTTTTCTGAAAAGAACAAACTGACAAATTTCATTATGCAGAGAGAATAGCACACTGTCCATCAGACACAAATATGATGCAATGTTATATGATGAGACATCATTTCTTTCTAGCTGATCCTCATTTTTTGTAGGAGACAAAAATACTCAGCAGAAATTTAAGAGCTAAAAATGCTTCATAGCATGGTGATGAATTATTTTTCCAGAAAGAAAAGACGACCCTGGTAAACAGAAACTGAGCTTCAAATTAAATAACAGATACACCTGCACAATTCCTTTACATATTCAGGTCTGTCATGGGTCACTTCTTAAACCATTGGATTTATTTTACGTGTGTCCATTGACCCAGCACAGTAACATTATCTGAGAATGGGAGATGCCTTTCAAGGATTATTCTTACAACCTGGGCAACCCATCTGCCACTAGGCCAGGCTGACTGCACTGCAACTTCCACAGATTCCTGCTGTTCACAAAAATCTCCTCCTTTGGTGTATGATGACAACTAACTGGTGTTTAACTACACAATAAGTCTATCTTGAAGTCTGATAACTTGGATTTATATTCGCAGTTCTGTTACAGGACCCCAACCTTAGTATTTTCTTTTAAAATATTCAGTGTATTTCGGATGTTTTCATCTTGATTTTAACAATGTTTGCCTGTAAGAAAAATAGGTGATTTTAAGGTTTGGGGTTTTTTGTTGTTTTTTTTGGTGTGGGTTTGTTTTTTTTTTAAAAAGCTGAAAGCATCTAAGAGTACACTACCCTCCTGTAGCCTTCAACAATTGGTTCTGCATAACTTTGCATATCAATGCATCCTTGTTTTAGAAAGAATTTGCAGGTATGACAATGGCAAGGGCTAGTGACTGCCATCTTACTGTTTTCTGCTTCTTGCATGACCAAAAATGAGACACTTCAGTAGAAGAGTTTGCTGCCAAATGACAAACTATTACCACTGGAGGAAATATTTTTTGTTTGTTTGTTCAAAGGTTCTTTTATACAGCTCACAGAACAGTCAGAACACTGAATTGTTCTAGTGAAACTGGCTGGTTAACATAATGTTCTTCCCTCCCAAGACTGCCTAAGGAAGAGAAGCCCAGCTGATACTGGCAGTACTGTAGCTCCTTTCTAATATCTCAGCTATTCTTGGTGGAGAAGGGTGGTGCTCTGAGCCAGGTGACACCCAGAAATCCCTTCCAAATTTTGTCCTTCTATGATCCTAGAACACATAGCTCATTCTGCTGAGGATCCTGCTGGAAAGAGCTGTCTGCAAATTCCTCTTTGCCACTGCCTCTGGAGATCCACTGCACGTGAGCTGCTCGGCAGCCGCAGCAACAGTGAAAGCTGCGACTGGCCCTGGCCAGATGTAAAGATTTTCCATCTGTAGGGAGTCAGCCAACTGCTGGTGCTGGGTCTGGCTGGGCTGCAGTTGATTTTCTTCACAGTAGCTAGCACAGGGCCAGGTTTTGGATTTGTGCTGGGAAGTGCTGCTAATACAGCGCCTGCACCGCATCGAGGCATTTTCTGCTCCTCAGGAGCTGGGAGGGGACACAGGTGGAACAGCTGACCCCAGCTGATCCAAGGAATATTGCAGACCACCCAGCATCAGCAATAAAATGAGAGGGAATTTTGGCAGAGGGGACACTGCTTGGGGACGCAATGGCATCAGTCAGCTGCTCCTTCACATCATTTGTCTTTCTCGGAGTTTATTTCTCTCTCTTTGTTATCTCCATTGCATCATCATTGTTGCTATTACTACTGTTGCTTCAGTTATTAAGCCACTCATACCTCAACCCATGAGTTTTCTCACTTTCACCCTTCCAATTCACTTTCCTCATGCTGCTGCAGCAGAGAAGTTAGGAAGTGCCTGTGTGGTGCTTAGTTGAACCATGACACTGCTATTTCAGACAGCAGCATTTTTCTTTTCCCCTCACTCAATAACCCAGCAATCTATATTAGCACAAATCTGTCTGCTCCTGATTATTCCCTATGTATGCCAAACTTACCTTTTTAACCTATTTTCTAAGTAAATTCTTTTGAGGTTTCTTTCCACATACATACCAGTCTGAATACACAGAAAAAAACCCCAAAACTTTTCTGTCAGTCTAAAGTAGTACACGTCAGGCTACATGTTTGGCACCCAGGAATATTTAAAACTTAAAAATCTATTAATAACTTCTAAATTGTTAACTTCTAGTGTGGCCCAAAGACTAAATTTGTTTGCTAATCAATTTGTATGTCACTTGTTTCACAAATGCTTTGACTCTGAACTGAAAGTTCAGCAATTCCTCAGTATTTTTAGAATTTAGGCTGAAATAATACAAGAAAACAAAGAAAATAAGAAATTGCATATAAAATTGAAACATATGAGATGGTTTTGCACTGCTTTTCTTGCAGTCAAATTATACCTTTAAAAATTTGACATCATTAGCAGATGTCCAACAACTGAAAAGCATTATTTTTCACTGAAATGATCTACCTCAACAACAACAACAACAAAAAACAACCCAACACCCATTATGTCTCTGTTTCATCCAATGCAAAATGTGTTTCAAGCTTGAAAATATTCACAAACACAGCACCAAAAATACAGGTAAATGGAGAGGAAGGAGACACACTAGTGATATACAGCCATAATAGTAATGGCTCACCTGGGGATTTTGCTGAAGAATGAGCACTGGAGTGGCCACCCCTCTTTACTGTACTCATATATTTGACACAAGGGAAAAAGACATTAAGGAAAGAAGTTATTAAACAGCTCTGAACATGCACAGAAGGAAGAAGGGTAAATAAAAGATAAGTAAAAACTACATGTTTAAAAAAAAAAAAAAAGGCAAGTAAATAGAAGGATAAATACCAGACACTTTGCATACATTTTAAAAATTAACCAAATCAAAGAGGGTCTAAGTAGAAATAAGTATGGAAATGACAACACTGATATCTAAATACTTTGCATAAAATTCACTGCTGATGGATATTCTACATGATCTCATTGGAGGTAACAGAACTGCATGAAATGTAGATCAGTTGCAAAACTTGCCCTTCATGATATATTTTTCTGCAATCCTTCTTTGAAGCTTTCCAGTTAAACATTCAACCTTTATAAACAGATTATTAATGTTCCACTTTGAAAGAACCCAAAGATAAAATGACTTTAACCAGCATCAATTAAGCAAAACAAATGCGGAGATGAGAATATGGAACATATCGCAGTTTTGAACACACACAGAAGCTTACATTTATAGTTACATTCAAAAAAGAACATCATATTCAATATTCAATAGTTTGACTTCAGGCGAAAAAGAAGTATTTAGAAATTAAATGCAGAGGTTAAAATTTTTTTTAAAAAAACAGGTTTCTCCCTTTATTTACGTAAAAGACTCAATGGTTGGAACATATGGTGTTCAGTCAAACTGGTGGCAAAATCACAGTGTGAACACCTTTCTTTGAAATTAGGAGAAGCACAAGAAGAAAAATTCTCTTTTAATGGGTAATCACAGTACAGTACATCTCCTAAAATTACTTGAACCAGAAAAGGCTTGTATTTCTGACAATATTTGGCTTATACAGGAGAAATCTTTCTAATTCAAAATTTACGGGTATACTATAGTTTAATGAACATGAATTTAACCACATATATAACCCTGCAGTTAATAGCTTTCAGGAAAATCAGGCACCATGCTGAAAACATATCCCAAGTGCACAATTAGCACAAATTACTTCAATGTTCATAAACTGAAACTATTTGTGCCTGTAATTAAAAAATACAAACCATGTTTCTTCCTAGGATTAAAAAAAAGAATTTGCAAATTTATTTTAGATTAGTAATAAACCTCTGAAGCAAAGTGAAAAAAGGGGGTTTTTTCTCCTCTGGGAACAGTTGTATTACAGACAGAGCCAACAGGTTTTTTCACCCCATTAAAAAACCATTAATTTTTGTGCATTTGATGTGTTGAGCTTTTTCCTAGCAGCAGTACCTGAGGCAGGGGATTTGCTCCGACGTGAAGGTCCTGGGCTTTTGGATGCAGTGTGCCTCATGGCAGAGGAGCGGGAGTAAGACTTCATAACACGACATTCTACAAAGCAAGCAAACTCTCCGTCAAGGGTTTTGACAACTGTTCCATGCACAGGCTCCCTCCACACACCACCATGGCTCTTTGCTGTCCAGAAAATGACCAGCACTTCCTAAACATCTTTGCCCAGCTCAGTCACACAGATTTGCATAAGCATCTCACAACTCTAACCTGCTCACCGTAACCTGTTGGAACTACTCAATACTGTATGTGACACTCTGCAGACAATATTTCTTCATGTCTTGAGGCTGGATTACTACTATAATTCAAGTTTGTACACATGCTGATGCCAAGGATCTTGCTGTAATGGCACTTCCGTACAGGGCATCTGCACAGCCAGCACCACTTCCCTTCTTTTTCAAGAAACTGATGCTATGACCAATTTTTGAACGGGTGAAAAATGCCTATTGTTTCCAGAAGGCTGAAACAATAGATTACTGTCATTTACCATCAGCTACATATCATTAAATAAGAACTTCAATGGGCAAGGAATCAATGAGCACAGGTGCATTGACATTTTGGAAACATTTTAATTCCTACGGTTAGCATCGTTAGCAAATCACTCCAAATGAGATCATAAATTTCTCTCCTTATTTTGTCCCTGATGCCAATGTCATCATTAGGATGCCATGTCATCATAAAAAAAAAGTAAGCTGAGCTGCATGCCCTGCCAGTCATGTACATAACCTGCTTTTATCCATTAAGACCCCAGAGCTATTAGAGGAAGCAGGGACCACCAAAGCTGAAGAGATAAAGGAAAGAAAGAGATAAGGCAAGGAAATGAGCTCAACTAGCCTGTGCCTTGTGTAATGGGAAAAGTAGATTTACAGCCTTAAAACCTGCTAGGACAATTAGGAATATGCCCAGACTGGGATTTGCATTGTGAGTCAATATAACCATGCTCTTCCAGTCCTTCATAAGAATAAAGTAATTTTTTAGCTGTTAACTATGTTCAAAAACCACCCTTTTGATTACCCCCACACTAACTGACTCAACATATTCAAGCAGTTCTGGAAAAGCAGCACCCTAGCAGGAACAGCAGGATGGGAGGCAGCTGAATCCTCCATCCATCCAAATGTACAGGCCAGTGGGTAGATATACATCTGTACTTCTTGCTGCAACTGAGCATTTTGTTCTGAAATTATGATGTGTGTAAAAATTACAGGAACAGCAGGTGCTGTTGTTTTTATTTAAAAAAAAATTAAAATCCTTCATTCATGACCTGAAGCTCCTCTGGAGTAATCTGATTATTCTTGCCAGGGCAAGTTTTCTCTACTAGAGATTAATTTTTTTCATAAAAGAAAGACAGGTTGTTTCTGCAGTTCAAACAATAAAGACAGAAAAAAACCCATGTCCAGTAGGACCTGTAGTGACCAAGTAGAATAAGAGGGGTGGTTTAAAACTTAAAATAAGTGCTGATTCAGACTAAATATAAGGAATTCATTTTTTATTGTGCAAGTGGTGAAACACTAGAATAGGGTGCCCAGAGAGGTGGTAGATGTCTCACCCCAGGAAACATTCAAGGTCAGGTTCAATGGAGCAGCCTAAATTTATTTTTTTAAGATGCTCATTGCCAGGGGACTAGATGGTCCCTTTAAACACCCTTTCCAACCCAATCCATTTCACAGTTCCATCAGCATGGAGGAAAAAAACCCAACATATTTATGATTTGATATTCCAAGGCAATTCCCAAACTCTCTGGTAGAGGATTGCTTTTTCCTTGAACTTACATTACAGAGTTTTTCTTTACGGAAGAAAAACTCTCATAAACAAGTTCAATTCACGATCTGCCCAAGGCAGACAGCAGGGGCACAGAGTCCCAGTTTGTCTCAACTCCTTCCCTACCCAACATCCCCAATAACCTCAAAATATATACAGGGTCAACATTTGGTCTATAGCAGACAAGACTGGATTGTGTGAATTGTCTGGCAGGATAATTCAAGACTGGAAATGAGCATGGCTGCATATGAGATTTTTCAAAAATTTCTTGAAGAAAGCAATATGGAAATTATCTTACAGTCACAGATGCCAAAAGTGAACATCTTTAACAGATTTTAGATTCATTAGACCCATGAGTGAACCTCTCATAATTCAATTCTGCTTTCCATGTAACTTTAGGGACAGTGTCTGTTTTGCAGGGAATTGGATCAGGTGCATTTTAACAGGCTTACAGAATGCAGACGATGGTTTTACAAAACTTTTTTATCTATAGAAAAATGTCTTCCCATGTATATTTTCCTCTTGAGGGCTGAACGGGGAATAGGATGGAGAATTTCCTATTTCAGTGGGTTCAGGATGTGCAGCCTTACCACTGTGATCCAACACGAAGTCATCCTGAGCATAGCGGTACTTCTCCGGCCCGCACGCGATGAAGACGTCGTCATCTCCAAAGAAGTCCTGCAAGCACGTCACCTGGACAGCAAAATAAACACAGGCAGCACTTTCAAAACTAAATCTTGAGTTAGACAGCAACAATTCATAAGTTTGTCTTCAGCTTCTCACAGTGACACCGTAATGTTCAGTTGTAATGACACAAGCACTCCAGTTCTGCAGTACTTCAGCTCTCCAGCAGTGCAGGAAACATCAGGAACAAGAATGTAAAATATGACTGCCCCTCACCTCCAAAAACTCTTACATTTAGCACCTGTATTTTTTGCTTATAGTGACATAAACACACTGATGACTTTTGCTATGATTACACACACATTAGTGTGACAGGAACATCTGAGAACACTATTCAAATATCAAAGCTTCTTGTATTAAGAATACATTAATTGCTTTTGGGAAGATCTGTTGAGTTAAAGTGATTGCATCTGCAAATAGGGTTTTTTTATGTTCTGAGGCATTTAATTTCCATGTTTTAATGTCCTGCTTAAAAAAATCATGAAATAATTCCCCTTTTTATTAAAAGGTATTTCATATTCAAGAAAATAAAGAAATAGAGTCCCTTCCATGCTCTTTGCAGTTGTCTGTTCTTAATTATCCGAGTAATGATGCTACTTGAATAATGATGTTATGATGCATATGTATGATGATGTGTGTCAAGAAGGATCGGGATATCAGAAAGAAAACATGGTTTAGATGTTCTTTAAAAACACAAAGCCAGAGGCCTTGAAAAAACTCTGTCCTCAAAAGTCATTAAAAACCACCCTGTGAAGGAGCCGGGGTCTGCTTTAAAAACAGTTAAAACCAAAAAGCCACAACAAGAAAATCCACTGAGGCCATTCTAATTTCCTTGGAGGGAAACAAGTGTTTGCAGGTAGCAAGCTATTTTTCAGATGTAAAGGGATTAAAGTTTTAATGTATAGTTGTTCCCCCTTTCTTTTTTAACATTGCATGCCCACATGAAATTTAGAAGTAAAAGTCAGAATCATTTGATAAAGCCATGAAATCAAAGAAGTAATACAAAAATCTGCTTTTAGAGAAACCAGCTTTTTTTTTTCCCTTCCCAGATACCTGTCAAGACCATTTGCATATTTCACCCACTGTGAATAATAGTAAACATTGGCAGAAGTACAGGGAGGGGTCTCTGGTGCCTGCAGTATTCCAGAGCCACTCGGACTGGGGATGAAACCGAGCTCTCTGTGGGAGCTCCAGCACAGGGCATTCCCCACCAGCAGTGCAGTTGTCATGGCAGCTCCCCCAGGAGAGCAGCCAGATCCACAGCATTTGTGTCACTGTGCTATGCAGCCAAAGGACCACAGCCAGCACCAAAACCCTTTTATTGTCACCCTTACTGAGGCCATGACAGCTTGCTCTCATTGATGAGAGACATTTTCAGCTCTGCCTGAAACCGCTGCTTTTAGTTAACCAAAGACACACCAAAAATTGGGTTCAAAAGGCAGCACGAATTTAAGAGAAGTTTTGCTAACTTGGGATTTATTCCTCTCTGCTTAATAGCCAAGAGGACTCATCATTTCCACAGGTTTCCGGAATCCAGCAACCGAGACAACAGGAAAAGCTGTGAGACAGCTCCCAGAACACATCACACACATCCAGGACACAGCAGCACTGTCAGGACATGGGCACAGATGTAAGCTCACACTTGAAGTCCCTAAACCTGTGAGCCACTTCCATAAGCTCTGCCTGCCCACCACTGCTCCTGGTGCCCTTGCAGTGCTGTTTCAAGCAGGTTGGAGTTAAATGCTGTGGTTTGGCAGTGCCTAAAATTAATCTTTCCTGTTCTGATTGAAAGCCTCACCTTACCTCACCCCCTAACCCATGCAGTCTAACGTCTGAACTGAGAATAAGGGAGGGAGGAATGACAGATTTGATGTCAGAGTCTGGGAAATACACAGAGGTATAACTGCCAGCAACAGCATCCCTTTGTTGTCTGCAGAGCGATTGTACAAAGTAAGGCTCAGATCTGTGCACAAAAGATGACACGAGCACCCTTAGAAATGCTCTGGAAAATCTGCTGAAAACGGCTACTAGGAACGGGAATGAGCAAGAATTTTAAGAAATGCATAATTCCCACATATCCTTCCTCACATGTTCATGTAGATAGAGCTTCCCCAGGCAGAACTACACAGGAGTGATCCTGAGTGCCAGGGATCAGATAAGCTGCTGGAGGTGGAGGCACAGCACCTTTATCTTGGAGTTGAGGCTGATGCCTGCTCACACACATGGCGTGCCTGACCTGTGTGACTCCCACCTGGCAGTCACACACTAGGACAGATTGCTGTAAGAAGTATTCACCTTACTGCAAAAGGTGTTCAATGCAATTATAACTGAAAGCCAGATAGACACAGCTATGAGAAAGCTTTAATGCTCACTATGTTCCAGCAGGGAATGCTCAGAGTCCCCCTTCTCCCCACAAATAATCCAGACTGGCTACACATAAAATACACAAGAATGAAAAAAAATATTGAACAAGTGTATGCAATGAAGAATAAAGACCTACTAGAATTTACCAAGCCACATTATCGGTGAGGAAAGCATATTTAAAAGTAAATCCATGGAAATGCATTTTTCTATAAGTACAATCTAATAGTTATTTTTCTAGGCTTTTATTGTAATAAAGTCAAGGGAGCATCTCTCAAAGCGCAAACTGATGTTAAAATGAAGTCTGCATCTCCTACAGAATGAAAACTAATGTATACACAGGAATTAATGATAAAAGCTTTTTCCTCAGCGTTCAAAAAATTATTAAGTTGAATTTATTGAGTTGTTTGCATGTGATTTTGAATGCTGCACAGCCACCGTGGTCTAACTTGCAAAACACATAATTCCACTGCAAGGAATATCTGAACTTAGGTCATAGGAGGGGGGAATTTTATTACTTTAATCAGGATGGAATCAGTTTAGAAATTTATAAAAAAAATTTTTGAGAGTTTTTTTAAAAGTTTCATTAGCAGTGGAATCTGTGCATATGAATAGGATGTCAAGTATTTCAGAAAGTTCAGGACCAAAATTTAGTTTATCAAACTAGCATAGGACAAGGCTGCTTCTCTTCCCACTCTCCATCCATAGTCTTATCCACTCTTTGTTTTGTCACACTTAGTGCTAAATGCACTTTTCTGTTGACTTTGCATGTTTCAATTAACATGTTTAAAATGTGTTAAACCCTATTTATTACTAAATACAACACCCTTTCCCAAACAAACATTGCCTGTGACCAGGTAACTCCACTGCTATCCCTTTCTTTAAAAGAAGAAATGGCTCATCAGTGCTCCTCTGACAACTCAAGGCTGCTCAGGTTGCCTTGCTGCACTGCTTTTCTTCAAAATATGTCTCTACACACAGCAGAGTGGAGAATGTGTGAGTAAGACTGGATTGGATTTGTACTCAGTCCTTTCCTTGGAATCCTTTCTAATTTCCTCTCTCCACAGCTTTGTCTCTTTGAGAGAGACCATGTGCAAACCACTCAGGGCATCCCTGATGGGCTCAAAAAGACCCCAGCTGAAGGAATGAAATCTTGAGACTCTGGATGAAGTTTCTGACAAACACAAAGGCCTCTCTTACAGAGGTATATATGACTAAAAACGCACTGTGTTACAGGAGTGTCATGACTTACAAAAGCTTGCTAGACAATTCCTGTCAAAGCGCTGCAAAATCACACAGCTAAAATCACAAAAAGTGAGGTCTTAATGCAGGAAAAAAAACCACAAACATGGGTGTTGAAAAAGAAGGGAGAAAAACACATCTCTGAAAAATGAAATTCCTGATCCACTGCTGTCTACCAATGCAGTGCTTTAATGTCACATACATCCATCCTACTTACCTTCCAAAATAGGCTTATGTTTCTGACAAATACTTAAAACCAAAGAAGTTTGCTCTTTTCAAAGAAATACTTCTTCAGTCAGATCAAGCCACTGGATTAGAATATACAAATTGTCATCCATATGGAAATCCCTTTCCCCTTACCACGACACACGCCTTGAAATGTGATTTACATCAAATCCCTACTCCCAGCTCATCTAACAAACAGAAGATACATTCCCCTCCAGAAAAAAACATGAATAATGGCCAATCATTTAGAAATAGATTTCATCATGTATTTATTGATTGTCCTTTATGATGAAGATACAAAGGACAAAAATTGAAATAAACAGATGAACACTTATCCAGAAAATATTTTTCCTCCCAACTCCAGAAGAAAAACACTTTTAAAGAAAAAGGAAAAAGAGAGAGAGACTGGAGCCAAGAAGGTTTTATAAACACTTGAAAAATTCCTGGAAATTCAAATTCCCTGAAATCTTTAGCACTAAACAGAGTTCTGTGATCATATATCAACAGCCCTCAGCCAGGAGCTTGCTGGGTAAATTTTGTTTATTCCAGCTCTGCAAATGTGCTTGATTCTAAATGTAGAAGGAAGGGCTATAAAGACAAATAGTTTGGCTTAATTTAGTATGTCTGATTCCATTTAAGTAATCAGCTACAGGACTGCACAGTTTAAGCCTGAAGCGCCACACCCTCTGTCTGGGGAAAGCTTCTCTGGATGAAAAATTCTCAGCAGCAGCTGAAAATGGATCTAAAACATCAACACTGGAAAAGATACGAGAAGTTATTTGTATTTGTTTTAACAATGGAAGTTTTACTGACTTCAAGAAAACAGGATATGGTGTAAATATTTTTAAAAGGAAGCACAGAACATAGGAGGCAAAAGGAAAACTGGCATGCACAGTAACAGCTGGATTTGCAAATGCGTTTTCTCAGCAGCTGAGACAGGCATTTGAGGCTGAAATTCTTCAAGGACTGCAGTGGGGTTTTTTTTTCCCTGTGAATTGCTGAAAAAAAGCAATGTGAACAATTTTTTAAAAGTCAGCATGACAAATCTAGATACAACCTCCTTGCTCCCGCCTTAAGTGTGAGGGGTCTCCACATTTCTTGGGGGAAATGCTGTTCCTCTGACTGGGACAGATTATAACCATGCTGCCCTGGCAGTTCTACCCTTTGCCCCTTGGATAAAGTTTTTTTTCTGAGGAAGCAAAAGTCAAATATTTGTCTATTTTACCAGTCAGGTCATATTTGCAGTTACCATTTTTGTTTCCCCTTTTGAAATACTTTTAGCACTGCCACTTCCTCTTCACTGCCATTCAGCCTTATTAAAATTCTTGCAGTGTTTCCTGAAGCTGTCAGCCTTTACATTTCCAGGGTTTATGTGTGTCCTATGGTGCAAATTGCAAGGAAAGCACTCCTGCAGAAACAGGTCAGTTGTCTGTCTGCCATTTCAGCTCCATCACCAACAGGAGCAGGCTTAACTTGAAAAAGGAATTTTCCTCTGGGCAGCCTCAGGGACTCGAAAAGGAAGGTGAAAAGGGCATTCCCACCCTTCCCTACTGAGTGCTGTGATTTTCACACAGGATATTTTACCTTGGAAATTCCCCTTGGTTTCTGCCCTTTCTCAGAATAATTTAACCAAGGGAAAGGGGGCTGTGTTTGACCAATATTCTCAACTACATAAGAAGCCGTCAATGATCTTCATGACTAAACCAGAGGCACACAAGAAGTTCAGTGCTGAATTATGGCAGCTATTTGCCTGGTTATCCTGAGTCATGTTTCCTGACATGTCTTCCGTAAGGGAATAGCCAGATGGGTAGCTAGAATACACCCAGGAAGGAGAAACACTGAGAAAAGTCAAACCAATGAGACCATGACATGCCCTTTAAAACAAACACTGTAATTGCCAGTATTCTTTTTTAATTAACAACCTATTCACTTCACAGAAATGACAAAGTGTCAAAGGCACATATGCTCAGCAATTTGAAAAAAATTCTTTTTTCAGGCAAAAGAAAAAGGAAACTTTTCAAGGGCCAGAAGCCCACATTGCACTCAAGAACAGCAACAAAACTCACTGCTACATCAGATCTGTAGTAAACATGGAAAACCAGGTCAAACTGGTAAGATTCCTGCTGGGGTAACGAAGAAGCACTTGACACTTGCAAAAGCTTCTGTTCCTCACCAGCTTTTGTGTGTCCTCTGTGACAGCTCTACTACAGAATCCTTCTGGGAATTCCCAATGTGCACAAGATTATACAACACCAAGAGAAGGGCAAGCAAGCTGCTAACCTCTGACTTAAGGCTTGACAGGGCTCAAATGCTACAGAGACTGGGCAAATCTGCCCCAAACAGCTTTAGGGTAGGCTGGGGAGCCCTGAAGCCTGAGCACAGAAAGCTTGGTAAGATTCTAGACACCCACACCTCTCCTCCTGGCTATATCTATGAGGACTATGCAAGGCATCACAATAACTTCCCCAACAGTCAACTTCCATGAGGTCATTAGCAGACAAGAAGGGACAAAATTCCCTCCTTTGTTCTCTGGAAATAATTGGAATTAGGTCAAATGCCTCTTAATTTCTGAGGCTCAAATGCACAACTATTTTGTCTGCAAGGGACACGTGAAATCCGGTAATGGATCAGATCATGCAGGAACAACGCAAAAGTATCAACTCTGTTGCAAAATTTAAAATTCATTTTTTGATCTTCTGTTATATGACTGTGCATCTTGACCAGCAAAATTACCTCAGATATTAAAGAGCATGTTGAAGGTCCTTTTTCTCTATAGTTAGTTTAAGTAATTCACTTGGTTTTTTTGGTCTACTCTTACTCTAAAAGTCCCTTTTAAACCCATGCCATTGGTTAATTTTAAACTTCACAGCAGTCCCACTGCAGTCAATGAAATCATTCACATTCATGGAGCTATGCACAACTACAGCTTGGGAAAGGTCTGAGGGCCTCCTCAGCTCTGCTGGATGCTGCAATAAACTATGAAATAAATCCAATTTCTAGGTCAGAGCCTCCACAAGACATGGTCTAATTTACCATTTGAGGTTTGGGATCTTGCATCCTTTTGTCTTGTCCTTCAAGTTTAATAAATTCTGTAAGCAGTGACAGAAAAACAAAGTTTTTTGTTTCTAATAATTTGTAAATGTTGAATTTGCCTGCCTTGGATAAAGGGAGCTTGTTAACCTATTTAGAAAAACAGAAAAAAGAGGGGAAAAAAATTGAAACAAAGACATAATGAGAGCAATTCTTCTAGGCCAGCTTCTTAAATGACTATTTAATCAGTGGCTGTGTCACATAATTACAGTCACCATTAGAATATGAACCTCTTTCCACTGATACTCCATGACAAGGAATAGCAGTGCAAAAAGGAAAAGACAAGCCCTTCCATCCCACAGGGACTCTAAGGAGTAAGAAAGGAAACAGAAATGTTAAATCTTTGCCTGCTGCCTGGTAAACAGAAAAAGTCTGGCAGAAAGCCCAGGAAACGCCTTTTACAGTATGACAATGCAGAAATACTGAATAAACAGTGTAGTCAGGTCACCACAACTCACACAGCCCCACAGCTGTTGGGAACAGATGACAGAATAGAGCACATCTCACATTTTAGTTTTAATCTCAATTTCAAAAAGATTTTTGCATATTTTTTAACATCTTTAACATCAAAATTTAATTCTGAAAATGAACACATGTGGAGATGGAAGATTGCATTTGGGTGTGATTCAAACATATCATCCTCACTGCAATGGCAATGACAGGAAGAAAAATAAGCTCCAGGAATATGCATAAGTTAAAGTGAGTTCCTACATGTATCTGTTTCTTAAAGACTTCCAGTGCAGTAGGACTTTCTGGCGAGGTCTGTTCACCAGTTTTTCTGGCAAGGTCTGTTCACCAATTTTTCCAAAGGGCAAAACTGATCTGTCTCCAAATAGCATTTCAAATATTGCACTGATTATTATATTGCAGCTATTTAGATATCAGAAAATAACAGCTGAAAAGGACTAAAATTCTGGAAATCTTGAATAATTTTGAATCACTCTGTACAACTTATCTGTCTCTATAACACAAAACACCCCTGAACATCCCTTCCCTCAGCCTTATCCACTACTTCAACCGGAGTTGATAATTTCAGTATATTAAACAATGAAATTTAATGCCATGCTTCTCAATTTCATGAGTTACACAAAGAAACAACAGCCTGACTAAGCATGCTGTAAGTGGAAATTGGAAACAGAAAATCAGCAAGTGAAGCTTGTGATTGTGAACATAATCCAGTTTGTCTGAAGAGAAAAACAAACAAGAGGATTTCCAGTAACAAGACAAGGATATCTTTGCCTATAGGTGTGTTAACCTCACCAGTCAGCATAACAGATTCTCTCCTTAAGTGGCATAACTGGGAAGCCTAATACAGAGCCAAAAATAGCACCTGACTTCACACAGCCAACCTTCCATCTCATCACCGAGCAGCTAGGCTAAAAATAAAAGCTACTTGTATTATGAAAGAACATTAAAATGAAAAGGGCACATAATAGGACAGGTATCTGGTTCATCCAATTCAATCAAATCTTACTGATTTAATGACACCTGTTCCACAATACTAATGCAGTTAAAATTTAAGTTATACCATTTATTTTTTCCCATAAAATCACCTATTCCGTGTTGTTATAGAAATCATGCCTTTGGCTAATCACCCTACTTGAAAAACATGGCATCCACATACTATGGAGAACTTAAAAACCCTGAAAATTATATGGGCAGATATTCTATGTACTTTCAGGGGGGTTTGATTCTTTAGGTCAGAAGAGTTTCTGTGGCATTAATCAATAACCTATTGCAATCCTAATTTTCCAGTGTTTACAGGCAGACAATTTCCTGGAGACATTACAAAAGCTGAAGCTCTTGAAATAAGAACTATTTTTCCACAGACAAATAAAAAATTAAAACTCAGTTTGTGGCCAGTGCAGAAAGAATAAAATAAAAGGTGTAAATCTGGAAATGTCCTTTGATGACAGGTACAAATAATTTTTCATGAATCATTAAGCTTTAAATAAGAGATTTATAGTTTTACACTGAACAGGTTGTCCAGCAAGATTGTGTATGTCCTATCCCTGGAAAAAATTCAGGGTCAAGTTGGATGGGGCTTTGAGCAACCTGATCTAGTTGAAGATGTGCCTGCTTATTGCAGAGGGGTTGGATTAGATGACCTTTAAAGGGCTATTCAATTGATAAATCTGTGATTCTGTGTTTCTCCTATGGCTTGAATTGTCCATGCAGGAGCTGCTAAATTCAGTTTTCTGCTCAAATTCTATTAAAGAATCAAATTAAGTAATTCTAAGGCACATAATATTAGTTGAAATGCATGACTCACTGAAATTTAATATTGTTATGTAGAGATATAAAAATCTATTGTTCTCTGAGTTCTTGTGTCAAGGGTTTCAATCTTGCAGTCATTCAAAGCTGTTTTTCATAGCACTGCAATAGGAGGGGAAAAAACTTTAGGTACCCTATAAATTCAGGTCTGTGTCTCAGTTCTGTTCCCTTCATAGATATTACACTTCACATAACAAGCCTTGATAAAATCCATACAGCTCCTCACAGATTAGAAGGATGCTTTTCACGTGTATTTTAAGTTTTGGTCATTTAACTTTTTTAGCCCTTAAGACACTTCATTTACTTAGTGTCCTATTTGTTTCAGCATAACAACAGCTGTACTTCTAACTAAATTTACAGTTCTATTTTTATAATATTACCTTGCAATGCTAACATTTAGCTTGCCATACAGCTAAACAGCACACAGAGCTTTTAACTTGATTCTTGAAGTATCCTCCTCACTTAACTGCAAACTGGAAAAGCAGGAAGAAAATTCAGCTCATGGATGTTCTCTCTGCGCACCATTTCAAACAATGGCATTTTGCAGATGAAAGGACAGAAATCCTGTGTAAAAATACATCGGAATAAAGTGTGGAGGCATTTTGTGCTCAGCAAATTCACTTCCATGCTTACTCTGCTTTGCCCGTCATGAATTATTGAGGTCTGTTGTACGTGCAACTTGTAGGCAAAAACTGGAACAGCTGTGCTGGGCTAGGGGCATCAAGTAAGAAAAATGAGGACATAACTGATTAATAGAAGGATGAGAAGCTCCAAACTGTGAAAAAAATTAATGTACCACAGGAAATTGAAACTACTTTTTATCTGGCTTTCAAAGATCCAGTTGAATCTCATTAGCTCCCAACTTCGACCAATTTTACTTCCAAGTCTGCTGCTGCTGCTTCTGAATTGCTTTAATAAGCTGATAAACAGATGTAAAAGACATCTGAAGACATGGAAACATATTTGATTTCATGTTCAGACAGCAAATGTATTACAAATACACTTTAGGTACTGACAAAAGAACGGATGCATCAGTACTGTCAGACCAGAAGAAAAGGTGTCTCCGTGAGTTTCTCCTTAAAACAAAACCCAACAAAATGCCACACACGCTTCTTCTTAATATCTGGAAATCTCAGTTCTTCCTTTGAACAAACATCCACAATTCCAGGAAGAAAAGCAAAATGGATGCCCCTCCAGCCCAGAAACACAGAACTAAACCCCTGCCCAATTCCCCAATCATTTAAGAGCAGAGAAAAGAGGTGCTAAACCCCATTTATCAGTCAGCTGACTTTTGTGGCGTCTGCTGAGGCTCGTTTTAAAATCACACCACAATACTTTCATTGCTATACTGCTATTAGCAGACTGGAACTCAGCTTTGGTGAGTTAGGCAGAGGATTTAGGTGACTCAGGACTTTTTCTTTTCTCAGTTAAATGCTGACTCAGTGTGTGTTTTTCTTTAGTTGAAGAGTGAGTAGATAGAAGGTAAAGGATGCTTAGAGGGCCATAATTCAGCAATAGCCTACTAAATATTAAAAGTCTCTAAAGCAGTCTGGATGACTGTTTCTGCTGAGCCAGAACATGAGAAATGCTGCTGAACACTGGAAGCATCTGCGTAGCATCACCGTGTTTTATGGACCTCTGTATCAATCATATCAAAGGTGCTCTTGAAATGCATCAGGAAGTTCATCCCATTTTGAAATGATTAGCTCAGAAATCATTAATTCTATCTGGAAATAAATTTTCAGAGACCAGGAACAAGACATCATAGATGGCTACTGAAGATCCATTTTGAAACCCCTTTTTTTTCTTTTTTTTAAAATAAGAAACTTTAAAAATATATTCCAGGCTTCCTTCTTCTGTAAGACACTGAACTATGAAGCATAGATTGGAGCAAACACAATCACAAAACCATAATATCACTAACACTGAAACTCAAGACTGAAGGCTCTGCTCAGAAAGCAATGCTGGCACTCTTAAAGAATTTTTCACTTTCCTCCACTTACATCTGGCAGTATTTGAATCCATGCATTCTTCCAAACTCCTACCACTCATTGAAGAGCAAATATTCCTTGTATTTACACAGAATTATACATTTATTCCTTGTAATACAAACCTCTTTTGACTCATAAATCCAATTTATATAATGGGAGGCCCAATGCAAAATTTGGATTTGTACAATATTGAGACTGGCCAACCAAACCTTTTCAGTGGTTTGGCAAAAGCTATTTTTTTCCAAAATTCTATTCAAGTTAAATACTGCTAAACTGACAGTCTCCCAAGTTTCTGCTTTTCCAATAATAAAGTCAGAGTTCACTAAATGTATTTTTTATTTGAGGGTTGCTTTTTCGATTAACCCTTTTTCCTTATTTAAAAAGCACTCTAGAAACATTAATACATTACTGAAAGGCATTTAAATACAGTAAGAAATGTGAATTGGGGTACATTTCTGTTAATTTCAGGGGTTTTTTCTTGTTAAATCAACAGTTCATTAAGCATCTCATACTTTGTCTTCAGGATGCTAAACATCCCATGTATCAGACCTCATTATTTTCACTGCATTGATTATATTTTTTCACAGACAGAAAATCAGCAAATGCAGCAGTAGGATATCTTCACATTCCAAATCATATTGTGTACAAAGCTAGCTAGTCTAGAAATCAGTGTTCACCTACTTTTGGTTAAATAAACAAACACAAACAACAATCAAAACCTCACCTGCTTCAAGCTAAAAACTAAGACAAGGCTATGGAAGTGGAAGCAAAAGTTATACATGTGATTACTAAGAAAAAAAATATATTCCTATATCAGCAAGAGCAATTATGAAATAGTTTTGTGCCACTGCTTCACCATTCTGTGAGGATTTTTTCTGTTTAACTAGTTCTCTTTAGTATCTTTATGTATCCATCAAATCTGTTTTCAATTTTGATGAAAGAGGATTTTCAGAAACATTACTTAAACCGCAAATATACATAAAAAATGCAAACTATGTTTCAGCTTACAGCAAAACTGGGAACAGATGAGGGCTGTAATGCTGCACAGCTCGTGACAGGAGGGTGGCTCCTTGTGTTCCTGATCCTAAGCTGGTCTGTGGCACTTAAGAACAGCAAATGCAGCCTCAGCAAGTGAACTGCATTGTTACCTTGCACAGAATAAGAAGCTACTGTAGCTGCAATGTCTCTCTGGTAGCTTTAATTCTGTTTCCATCACAGCTCTCAACAAGTGGAATTAATCAAGGTCCAGCTCAGTGTGGCCAAATCTAAGCTGCAGCACTGATGCTTTTGCTGTGTACTGCAGTTTAAAGAGAATGGTATCAGGACATTCAATCTGCATCAAAATGCACCTATGGCTGCAGCTGATGGAAATACCTATGTGAGTAACCCATGAATGTTTGGATTACAGGGTTTTTTCATTACCATCATCAGGATTAATTTGCAAAACGCACACACACACAAAAAAATCCAAATTCCCTCCTCATTTTGCTAAAAAACAATGTCCTCACCAAGACTAAGCACCATAAGATCATGACATAAAGAGCCTAAAGGGGTATTTAAATAGTTTTAAAATTTATTCTGTACTAAGAATACTCCATGCAGAAGGGAGGTCTGTAGCACAGCCCCTTCCACAGCCTGCACCTGGGCTTGCAATGGCAGAGAAAGGCACACACTGTGGACCAGAGTCTGCTTGCAACACAACAGAATGAAAGGAAATAGCCTCTCAATATCTCAAGAACACAACTGCATGCAGCCAGCAGCAGCACCGGCTACTGTTCAGTGGCACATCAGCAGCAGGTACTGAATCTGCTCACAACTACACAGGCTTGGAAGCAAACACTGCACAGGTTGTCCTTGTCACACACTTCAACAGCCACAAATACAACAACATGGCACCATGGCACCAGACAAAACTCCTGTTTTCTGCAGGCAGCTCAAGATTTCATTGGTTTCAGCTGCATAAAGTACACAAC
Source organism: Illadopsis cleaveri (assembly GCA_013399915.1). Taxonomy (NCBI): domain Eukaryota; kingdom Metazoa; phylum Chordata; class Aves; order Passeriformes; family Timaliidae; genus Illadopsis; species Illadopsis cleaveri. The sequence goes on along the minus strand of VXBB01000838.1, from coordinate 86,486 downwards.
AAGTCTGGAGAAGCATCATAATTTAAGTACACATAGGGATTTGTCTCTTCTTTTTTTCTTCCTGCTCACTTCCATTACCCATATGGCCTAATACAAACTTAGTTGTCTGATGCTGAAGAAACTGATTTTAAAAAATTACAAACCCATTCTACTAAGATTTTTTAGGTACCTTGTGTCAGAAACACCTGAATTCTTGTCACTTATTTCTCCTTAGACCACAAAGAATCATACCCTGCAAGAGCAGAAAATACTTCCTTAGGCATGATTTCTGACATTGTCTTCAAATGCTGAAATATCACCAGCCCTGAGATCATACAGACCATAAAAGGCTAAAGCAGGTTGTTAAAGGTGTCAGAATATCACCTTTGAACCACTTATAGTAAAAGATTCCCTTTACACTGCCTGCCCTTACAAATTCTTCCAATCAGGAGAATTTCTGTCCACACTGGAATCCCAGTTAGAATTTAACCTCTCCTACACTTGTTTACACCAGTATTACCCTTAATCCATTTAGCCACTATTGCTACAGCAGGAGGAATAGTTGTGGTGACTACTTCTTCATTACTGAGGTTATTGGTGTCCTTATTTCTACTCTCAAGGTCTGAGGCTTTTGCAGATATTCCCCCGTGCTTAAAGAGCTTCCTAAGCAGCTTCTGGGAACATATGTTGTTTTTACTAGCTCTGGGTAGAGTTTCACTGTGTGTGCCAAGCAGATCTCCTTGGGGCCCTGTCAGTGATCAACTGATTCAGTGCTCAAAATTAGAACCCAAGCCCAGCTGCTTCTGGCAGATTCACTCTGTGAGAGACTCTTGATTTTTGGTCTGTGTTCAGCACATCCAACCATAGTTACTTGATTTTATTTTACTGTGACATTTTCTCCAGCGGTTTATCAAAAAGGACTGGCACTACAGTGCACTCTGTGCAGTGCATTAAGGTGTGCTACCAGACACCTGCCTGACTTGCAAAGCTTTCCCCAAACGACAACCTTAGTAGCTGCCTTAAAAGAAAAAATGCTTAGAGAAATCATTTCTATTGCTACAAATCATCTATTTGATATTTACAATAGTCTTTTTCAATTAAGTTGCAAAAAAAAGTCTGAGGCATAACAGGCAATGTGGCTCATTTATTCCCAAAATATAGGCATAATGCTAAAAGGTTTTCTAGAAAGCATATACTGAAGCAATGCAATATTTTTCCTCCTTTCCCTGAGCCTCTCCCCAAAAAATATTTCTAGTGGAGATACAGACTCCCCAAGAAGGGAATTTTAAATTATCAGTGATTACTTTCCTATTCCTAATTAGTTTTTGGAAACCATCTGTTTTCTGAAAACATCATGTTGAAACTGCTGCTTAGAACACCATATGGAAAAGTTAACTGCAGCTCCAGGAACCCATAGTTCATCCTGCATCTAAGTGCTCCATAGATGTTTCCCTGACAGGCTTTTCTTTTGTGGAAAGAAGGCTGTAGCAGTATTTTTTGTTACAAAACTCTTTGCTCACTAGTCAAAACAAACAAACAAACAAACCCCAACCAAAACCCAAACAAACAAAAACCAAACCAAAGCAAGCCTTTTGAAATTTTTTGAAATTTTTACACAAATGTTTACATTCAATAGATGTCAGTCAATTAATGGTGCTTTTAAAAGATGAAGGACTATTAATAAACACAGAGGAACTCAAGCATCATAGAAGGACAAAAGGCAGCTTTCTGCAGAGCTGCATTAAAATCTGAAACTCATTTTTATCATTCCTTTATTGCATTTAAGACCTAAATTAGACAAAACACAACAGCTCATAACTGTAAGACAGCAATAGATTCTCTGGACTCAGGCTGAGTTTTCTCAACTCAGTATTTTGTCAGCATGGATATTCCTGAGAGCATCTGGAGGATGCTGTAAAAGATACAGCATGAAGTGCCTGTAGTACAAAAATCAAGTTCATTCAAAGTTCTTAGTCCTCCTGGGAAGATTCTTTTCTCTGATTTGGTTGACTTATTTGTAATACTTAGGATAGCTCTAAAACCAGCAGGCTTAGAAAATGAAAACCATTTCCAAAACAACCCACAACAGAAGTGCAATCTCCCCTTACACACAGTTACGCATCATATGCTTCATGTTTAATTAACTGCTGTCAACTCAAATTTAAGTTTACACACAGCCCCCAGGAATGTTCAAGTTTTGCCCTGTGCCTCAGCAAGTTACTACTGTGATAGGTCTATGCAGGGAAACAAATAGCAGTAAGACTCAACAAAAATTGAAAAGCAGAAAAAGTTAAGAGTATAACAGTTATGAAAACAGCACAATTTCAAACATACACATTTCATCTCCCTCCAAGCTCATATTAAAGATGGCAGGAGGGCAAGTTTAAAACATTTTTAAAATGAGAAGGTATTCTATGCTTTTTAACAAGTACAGAAGTTTAAAAAAGTAAACCATATTAATTTTGATATGCCTCAAAGGCTATAGGCAAATGTATCTACCCTCAGCCTGTAACAGTGGCACCCTCTTGGCCATGCACTTCAGAAGTTACTGCCATCACCTGCCAACTCAGATTTCCCAGTAAATAGTGACTTGCTTTGTCAAAATGGGCAAATTTTATTGATATTTTAAGAACAACATATTTTAAAAATAAGACTTTTACTTCAGCCTACTTAAGGTAAGTAGGCTGAAGTAAAGGCCATATTTATTGTGTGTCACTGTAAACTCCTTATATCCAAATAAGTGAAGAAATCCTCTGTGGGGATTTATTGTCTGCCACCATGAAGTGGCAGATGCTGCATCAGCTTTTTCTAAAACTGTCTGGTGACATTCTTTTAAAGAAACACTGCAGAAGTGCATTTCATTTACTCCTTGATGGTTCCTCCAATCTCTACCATTCCTGGGAAGCACAATTGCTCATCCCTTACTACCATCAAGCTTGGGACAAATTGAACCAAAGGAAAATAAAACTGTTCTCTTTTTTAACCCACTAAACTGAGTTTCAATTTAAAAAAAGTATTCATTTGACAGAATTACCTTTCTGTGTAGTGAGATTATAATTACCTAATGTGAGTGGTCTGAAGCATCAATATTTCATCAACTAAAACACAAGAAATATTTTTCTTCAAGTTGCAAGATCACTTATTCTTCCAATAAAATGTTTTAAATAACTTTTACTGCAGCCACAGCCAAAAGTTTCCAGTAGTTTTCCAACAGATTTACCATTAAAAGATCTTATAATGACTCTATACTTTGCTGCAACAACAAAAGAAACTCCCAACAATGGATTGATACCACTAGCTTACAAAATCCACTTTTTAGTACAATTTGTTCCACATTGGAGGAAAGATCACAAGAGAGGGAACAGAAAAGGCAAGCGAAAATTCTCAGCGAAAATTTATAAGAAGCTCACACTATCCCTCTGAATAAAGTCTCAACACACTTACTATACTATAGAGAACATGCATTTATGGGTACATTGATGCAATTTTAGAATTTGTGAAATGTTACACTTACCTTTCAGTAGAAATTGTGTATTATCAACAGGAAAACAAATAAGTATCTACACCAAATATACAAAAAAAAAAATCAAAAAAAATCTGTGGACACTCAATCCTTTAAAATTGGGAAGATGGCAAAGAGAGTGAATGTTGAAGCAGGTAAGTTTATCCCTGGACTCATATGCACAACTAACACCTTGCCCAGAGATACATCCATTTAAATACCTTGCCTGGCACACACCAGCAGTACAGATAGCAGGGGAAAAAGGGGGAAAGGGGGATAAAAAAGCCTGTCATATTCAGACTGAAATCACTTGGGGGATTTCCAAGGCCATCTTAATACTATAATAATGAAATAATAATGTTGCAATAGTGGAAGCTAAGCAAGCAAGACAAATGCAAATTAAATCCCATCAGAGAAGTGACGGAGAAGGGTCACTGTCAATTAGAGGAAAGTAGATATCAAGTTTCTGCAAAAGAGGTGATGTGCAGTAAGTAATTTGCAACCAGCCATTTTATTATCACTGTTTTACAAATGAAAAGCTTGTCACATGCTACAAGTATATCCACGCACTAGTGAAAACATGCAGGTATTTTTTGAAAATAAATTTCTCAGAACCCTAATTCTGACCTGAGAATTTAATTTTAAAAATAGCTGTAAATGTTTATAAGTTCACAAATCTGAAGTATAACCTAATACATCAAATTCTTATAACCGTCAGCCAGACTTAACCAAAGAATCTAGTCTAGCAGAATATTAGAAGTGAATAAACTGTTTCAAATATACTTTTTATTTTAAAAAAATCTGTTGTTTTGAGGATACAATTTCTGAAAACAATTATATTTATGTATTTAACAAAATACAAACTCTCAAGCACATATATATATAGGAATATATATATATATGTATATATGGTAAAGAATGCTACTTTTCTCACTGCACCCTGGTGATACACTATTAGAACAAGAGTTCCTTTGCTAATATTCCATTTCACAGAAAGCCTGCACTCTCTATTATAGCAAATGATAATTTTAAAAAGTAACTCTATAGAATAAGACAAAGTTATAACTCGTTCCCTGTCATCTGGGGACAGTTTACACAAACATTCTACATGAAATTACAAAGTTATACAAAATATCTAACCCTTAGCTAAAAATAAAAATTTTTGAGTGCGCTAGTCGGACTGAAAACGACTCATGGTATGAAGGAACATGAATCATCTAAAACATTTTGAGACTAATTATATATGAACATATAAAGCACTAGAGAAATACATGAGTTCAAAAAGAGCCTCTAACTTCAGACTCATCCCTAACAAAGTCAATATGCAAAAGAGGTATTAATATTTATTTCTCATGTCACACCTGAAAAGGTGTTTTTAGTTCACTCTCCAGACAATTTTGAAGTTTATTTTTATTCCTTTTTTTCTATCATAAAAATGAGAAAGTGTTGTAACTCTTATCAGTCTACTAACATGATTTCACAGCGGGGTTTGCATGAGAAATCCCAGCTTTTCCCTCAATCCTTCTCTAACATTTACAGCAGCAAAGGATTTTTGTTCAAAGCAATGATAATTTTCACAGTACATTGCCAGGAATCTGTATAAATTTTCATTGGCTTTGAAGAGAAGGAAGAAACACAGGCACTACAATTTTGGAAAAAGGAAGATTCCATGTAAAATATAGTTCCACTTCCAACAATCAGCCAAACAAACCAGACGACAAGAGTATTTTGCCTCTAACATACATGTGATTCCGAGAGAATTTCACCAATAAAGTCAGCTACAGATGAAGAAGAAAAACCAAACCAAAAACCACATGAAAAGATTTGGAAGTAATTTCAGGTACAAGGTGCAAATTTGAGAAGGCTGAAACACTGGAGATTCATATTCAGAATAAATACCCAGAGACCTATTCTCACAGCTTTTCCATTGTCCAGAGAAACATACCTCAGTATGCATGGAGCATTTGTGTCCAAGCACTGGAGAACAGCCAGAGCAGGTATACATCTCATTTTTCTTTGTTTACCAGTTGACTTTTTATAAATTATCTTGTGCAACCAGAAGAGTATGTACAAGCTAATTTCTACACAACAGCAGCATTCTCCATAGCATAATGCCAAGAACTATTCCATTTCCTCTCCTCAGGAAGGCCCTTAGTAAAGAAACAATGCCCTCCACTGCCAGCTACCAAGTGAAGACCCTGCTGACAGAGCTAATGCAATGAAAGTTGCTTTTATTGCTTATTTAACAATATTTGTTCAAGCAATATGGATAAACAGAAGTTTTCAATTTCAGATAGGTGTTTAGAAACTTCTGGGCTTGGATCCACCTCCCAAGAGATGAAGAAAGGAGGTTTAAGTGTTGTGATCTGGCCTTAAAAACTCCATGTGACTAATTATATTTTAAACAGCTTTAAAACTAGATGTGCTTTTTTCTTAAATGTCTGTCAATCAGGCTGAGTGTTCAGGCATACCCTTCCCCCATAATTAATAACTTTTGCTAGGTGTTTATGTCCAAAAGCTCCATATAAATCTTATGTCTTACAAAGGATTGTGAAAGAGGCTTCAGAAATCCTCAGATAAAACTAATAAAAGGTGCTAAACTCCCAGTCATTTTTAGAGGTACATAGTCTTTCACTACTTCTGATAATTTCCTGTTTGTGTTTTGATTTATACTGAAACAAACAAAATATCTGGCAAGTCCTTTTTTATTTCCATTATGGTAGGTGTGGTGTTGTTCATACTTTGTTATGCAGGCCTTAAATGAAAATGAAAAAATGAAGTTCCAGAATAGAAGCTCAAGGAACAGAAACTTTCATCTACACCTAATTATTGCCAAGATATGTGAGCAAGCCATGAGAATTACTTTGGAAATGCCAGATAAATGTCTATCCGTAAGAAGTAATATCAAATATCTTCATTTCCCCACTGACTTTAGTACTGTTGTAAAATTTGAATATTCAGTGACATACAGATAGGAAGAAAAAGAAGTTATTGAGATAAATATCACAAATACGTTTTTATAGTAAAATGTTTGAGAAGTAGAAGGTCAGAAAAAATAACGTGCAAAGGGTAAAGTGTGCTGTAAGAAATCAAAATGTAGTCATGTGCCAAACCCAAGAAAATCTGTAAAATAATTACTAGTTCCAAGAGTATTCAAAGGCCTCTCAGAGCCTAAAAACTTCTCAGAAAACACCTTTGCACCTTGGACTGAAACCTCTATCCTGGGCTTCTTGATAACTTGTGACAGAAGACAATGAGGAGGTTTTCACACATCCGATTACCTAGGTCAGTCCAACAGCAGGAGCAAATCCCTGCCAGGTAAAGGAAGATTAGTGCTTGAACTAGGAGTGTGCTCCTAAGGATGTGACAGACTTCAAGGACTGCAGGTAATAACACCACTCTGATACTAAAACTCCAGGAAATTGTATTGTTTGTGTATGAAAGTGAAGGAGGACAAAATACAGAACTTTGCAAATGAGATTTCATCATTTATTCATTGTCCTCTTAGATTTCACAAACTTAGACTATCCATTTTACTGCATTTTTGTTTTATGTAAAAATATAAAGTAATATATTCTAAAATTTGCAAGTATGTATTAAACAAATATTAAAAACATGCTCTAATACAACAGATTAATGTGAAAAAATTCTGCAACAGATCTTGCAGAAGAATCTGCAGAAGACAGATTTCCCTGCTTAACCCCCCCACAATGCCAGGGAAGTGGAAATTTTTCCCTTTGAGGTAAAAATATCAGCCACAAAGACAACTGGCCAGAACAGTTGTTTGCAGAGATGGGGGTGTTTTTTTGAGTCAGATGCTCAGTACACCAGCATGTTCTCTTTGCAAATTAAACCAGAACACTTTCCAACTTCCAAGACTTCCCCAGATGTCTGCCTGTACAGCCACATGGGCATATTCTAAGGGTCTGCATTATTGGGGCCCTTGCAAAATACAGAGGATAAGGAAGGCTTATCTCTCATGCCTGATTTTTGTCTTTATCAATTTTATCTTCGTTAAATCAACCAGACTCTTGATCTTTAAAAGAGGCACAGCAGGTTTCTACATGCAAGGAAATGGCGCCTTCAGAAATCACTTATAAAGAGGATTCTGGTTCTTTTGGTACTCTGTGGTATAATCATCTTTATTTTTTAGCTAACTGGCCTATTTTCCAATAATTTTATCCATTACTCTCTAAGTACTAGTTGAGTTGAAAGTTAGAGATAAGATGGGGAAAGCCAAGAAAAACCAAATCTACTTGCCAAAAATCCAACTTCCCATTTAGCTGACAAGTTATATTCTATCCTTTTTTGCTTTCTTCTGAAATATTTTGGTTTCTTCAAGAAGCCTTTCATAAATACAGAGATATCCTGCACTATGTATGAGTAAATAAAACACCAAATAAATATGAACAAAATAAATATTTAAGAACATGGCATAGATTGCATATTTGCAAAACAGAAAAAAAAAAAGATTGTTGGCTCAGTGAATAAGTGCTACAAGAACACTGACTTTTACAGCCTACACTGTAAACACTGAGTTATCACTCCCTCCTATGCAAAGCTTTCAATCTGCAAGCCATAAACAGGGTCACTGTTCCTTTTAAGTGCTGGAAAACTCTTTGCTTTTAAGACCTGCCTTGTGTTGCTATTACTTTAATATTGCTTTTTCTTCTGAGTCTTCAGGTTTCTCTTTTAAAGGTTCACTGCAAATTAATCAGCTAGCAATATTTTGAACATTAAAGACAAGGATTCCTTTCCTCTCTCCAACAAACTGTTTCATGTTTCCTGCCATTAATTTAGTATGGAAGAGAATGTCATTTTTCTTAGCAACTGGTACAAATATAAAAGTTCATATTTTAAGATTTCAGTTGTGCTTCAGTAAACTTAAGAAACACTAGCTGATTTCAGCCAGCCAAGCAGCAGCTACAGATCCATCAACCTGACAAACTGAAGGCCAAATCCTAAAACTAGAAAGTCTGCTTACAGACTCCACTATGAACAGGAATGGAGAAAATTCAGCCTTGAAACCCTTCCATACATGGTTGGTAAATAGCTTTACACTGTAAGATGTAGCAAGATTCTTAAAGAAAATTTGCATGCTAAAATGTTATAATGTAAGAACTTTTTGGTGAAGGAACACAGGGTAATTTAATTACAGGAAAAAAAAAATCCAAGATCTCAAAGTAATGAGGAACCTGTGACACAAATCCTAATCTGGCATATGACAGCTGCAGAATAAATTCAAAAGATTTTTACCAGACTAATTATGTGTTAATGGGCAGGCTCAGCGGGACATAACAAATTTCCAAGGTTTAGTTTCCAAGTCATGTGACCCAATCTTTAGCATGGCAGATGGCAGACAATGACTGCATACCGCTCTTTTATTCCAAGAGCTACACACACCATTTCTGTAACCCATCACTGAAATTATTGTAATCATACATCAACAAAGATACAACGCTACCACTGGTGACACCACTGCTTCTGCAGTGATTGTTTCCCACACCGTGCAGCATGTCATTTTTATTAAGTGCTGTCAGCTCTTGGTGTGTGCAGACAAAAATTGAAATCCCTGTAGGATTTATCTTCTCTATAGATCCACAAAGACTTCAGCAAGTTGGATGTCACTTCTAACAGGACACACATGCTTGCTGTTAGCTAAAATATCAGCATTTTTTTTCAGTTGCCATGCTGTAATTTAAAAGTGCTGACTTCACACCCAGTTCTGATTTTATGTTCATTTTTAGAAATAATCTATTATTCTAACATCACACTTCACCAGCCTGCTAGTCCGGTGGCAATGGGTATTACTGATCACATCTCTAAACTGCACCTCACTGAAAAAGATTAAATTCGCACCCAGTGGACACCAGCCATCACATTCCCAGTAATGCTACACCACAGTCCCACAGCCAGAATTGTGCATCCCTGTGGGAAGGAAAAAGATACGTTCTCTATTCTATCTGTACTGTATTCTGGGGTTTTGATCTCCAGAAAGCAAGAATAGGACACAAGCGTTCCCCTGCTGTGAGAAATTCTAAAGACCTTTGTTCCAGAGAGCCAAGGTTTCCAGTGATGGACTGTGGCTGTTTCACATGGCATGACCTTTATTTTTTGCATATGCAACAAAGCTGAAGAGCTTCCTCAGCATTATTGTTCACTTCAAGTTTAACACATTCTTCTGAGATGACTCCCTAGACATTCAAGGCTCTGTTTCCTTTTTAATCCTTTTTCTGCAGCACCCTCAGCATCACAATTTTGCTGCTCTGAAACAAAATCCCTACCATATTGCTTCTTTTTCTTAAAATTATAATTGGACTGGTAATGTGATCCTCTGGCAACTGTGATAAAATTGTAAATACTCTCCAGGCTAAATCATAAACCCCACATTATCTGCCTGTGTACTTTGCACCACTGCATGCAATGAAAATGCTTTGCAATGTGTTCCATGACAAATATGTATCTGGGAAAAGATTTCCATATTTTATATTTAGACTATTTTTCAGATTGCTGCAAATATGACAGGACAGGGTTAATTGCAGGTTGGTTTCAGTCAAACACTTCCTTCCATATGGGATGGGAATATTTGTATGTCCATGAGCAGAGGCCAAAATTATCCCCTCTGCTTGAGTATGCTACTTCCTCCTTCCTTCTAGCAATAAATAACCCTGGCTCCCAGCTCTGAGCACACCGATTGGAAATGTGACCAAAAATACCATGTAGCTGTGTCCATGGATGAATTCATTTCCTGCCACACAGGCTTCCTGAAGATTAAAGCCACTTTAATTCTTTTGTTTTCAGTAAGACTTGCAAGGTTTGTATCCCACACTGACTAGACACAGGCTTCTGTCCAGGACTGTTTTCTGAAACAATTCCAGCCTCCAGCACAAGCCCAGCTTCCCTTCAATCACGTTTCACATCAAACATTAGAAGAGGTTAACTAGCACTGGGATAAAATTTACTTTAGCTGTAACTCCTGCTGTTTGAATTCTGTGGTTTGCAGGTGTGTACACAGGCATTCTAATTTTTTTTTTATCTCCAGCTTAACAGCTCTTCCAAAGTGGTAGATCACTTTTAGTTACAAAAAATATTCAAACCCTATCAGTTTTCAGAAACCTTAGGGACTGCTGGACTCCAGTTGTCTGCTGAAAATAGTAACTAAAAAAACACCTCTTCATTATTCTTATTTTTACAGTGACTATCTACCATTGAGTTCCACAGGATCTGATCTTGACTGTAAGCCTATTATTTCTTTTCCTATACATAGAGAAGGCACAGAAGTAATTTTCTTTTGCTGGTAGGTTTTTTATGTTCACCCCCTAAAAAACTTGTTATATTTCTATAGTCTCAGGTACCCCATTTCCTTCAATCTTTCTTCCCAGAATGTTTCCTTACATCTTTTTACTCCTTTCTGGATTTCCATAATAAAGCTGTCTCTGGCTGGCATCATTGCATTGAATAGGACAGAGCAAAGTGGGCACCTGACACACACATCAGAAACAAGATGATTGACTGTAACTTCCACGTGGATGTTGGTCTTCCCCTCCTGTGCACAACCAGTGACACCATGAATTCATCTTCACATCTTCAGCTGCGATCCTTTAGCACTTCGGCCAGAACTACTTGTCATTCCCTATCTGCATTGTTAATATCCAGTGAGGATAAGATTACTGAACCTGCTTTGTCCTGAGCTGTTTCTGCAGTTTGTCAAGATGCTAATCTTCTGTTGTGCAGGTTTCCTGGAGCTCATCTGTATTTATTAAGCATATCCTCCATTCCATCTTCCAGGTCATTTCCAGAGGCTCGTACAGACACCCATTCATTGACCCCTACTCAATATGAAATTCCGGTTTGGCAGTGAGTCATCAATAACCACTCGGAACAACAATATTCCAACTGTGCATTCAGCAAATAGTGCATTTTTTCTGGACCATGCTTCCCCAGCTGACTGATGAGAAAAGACAGCATGAAAAATAATGATTTCAGATACACTATTGTTTTCTTCCTCTTGTCTCTCTCCCCAGTCAAGTCATTGATTCATAACTATGTATTGTTAAAAAAAACCCCAACAAACAAACAACAAAAAAGCCTCCAAACCTTCCCAAAATCCCATCTCATGCACTCAGTTGAAGCACCCTGTGTTCAGAGCTCAACCCAAGCCAGCAGGCTCCCCAAACAGACAGGTGCTGTGTCAGTACCCTTCTGGTCTGTAATACACATAAAAGTGACTGCACCAAACGTGAAATTTTTCAACTTCTAGGTTGGTACAGGTATTCCACTGCCACATATTTACTCCAACAAAGGGAAATAATCCAGCCAACCACCAGAAAGTGATTCACAGTACTGCTCCATCAGTTTTTTGCCCTGTAAGTCAAAGTTAAGTTTATTTAGCTCAGCCTTAGGGACCCACATCTCATCTAATGAACATCAGCTGTAAGATCATTAGACTCATGCAGGATTCCTCTATACTGTTTTTCAGGGTTTTCCTATGCCCTGGAAAGTAATGTTTAGCTCTTCTACATTGGTTTTGTCTCAAGTTGGTCCAGTGAATGACAAGAATGGCTCTGGACATCTAGTATGAGTTTTCCTCCTCTGTACTGTGTGTTTAACTTCCCAGTTAAATCAGCTCCTACTTAGTTCCTACTCTCTTGGAAGATCTCTCTTTTGGAAGTTCCATTCTGTTTCTTTAAGGACAATCTAAATATACCTTCTGGGTTCATCTCCACAAAACATTTTACTATTTCTCACACATTAATAATTAGCAGACTCATGTCAGCTACAAAAACTCCAAACAAACAAAGAAATTCCAAACCAACAATATAAATGCCTCTTTCCAGCTGATACTTCACTTTAACCTTGCAGTGCTATCCCACTCCTGCATCAGGAAGTCTCTGCTGGTCCTGTTCCCATTCTCTCATGATGCTCCACACACCCTACTGAACTTTCATAAGCCAATGTAAAACCTGTATTTCCCCCTCTGTCCCACAATATATGTAACTACCACTTGTGTAATTTCCCACAAAATAGGCAGATTCATTTGCTTTTTCATGTAGATATGAACCACAAATTCTGAAAAGCCTTTCTATCCAACATATCTACTCTTTCCATAGTTCCCTTGGCAATCATACCCACAGTGTCGAGTCCCCAGTCACTCTGCTGCAGCTTGACAAATTGCAAATCACTTTCTAAAGGTTGACTCTACCTCTTGTGACCCTCAGCCTTTAGGATGAATTCAGGGACTATCATTACTATTCAAAATCTTGAAGTTAGCTGAGGAAAGGCTCCTTGCCCACAAATTCCTTCTGTGGGATCTGCAATGCAGAGAATCACTCTCTCTGCAGCTGCCTCTGACATTCCTCTGTAACAATATATAAGCTTTTTAAAGAGTTGTGAGCTATGGGGGGGTTTAAGGATTTCTTCCCCTCATACTTGCAGATTAATGCAACATTTCAGCTTAAAATGGTATTTTAAATTTCAGCAGAACTAGAACTGAAAAAAAAAAAAAAGCTGGAGATTTCTGTTCTTGCAAAATTGCTTGTAGCAGAAATTCAAACCTGTGCCATTTCCAGTACATTTGTACAGTGCCTGTATTAGGTTAGAATCTGACATGCAAGATAAAGACTTGTTATACTTTGGTAGCTTTCAACTACAAATCACGCCTGCTAACACTGAAGCAAGTTTCTATTACAGTTGTTTCTCAGCCTGCAATGAGATATCAGTGATGTTACATCACAATTAAATTACACACACACACACAAAACGTACGCATCTGGAACATCCTCCTTCAGTAGGAGAGAATAGAACTAAACGGAAATATTTGCCAAAAAGTACTTAACTGCAATAAAATTATTTTTTAAAAAATCACCTTATACAAGTAGAATTACGCCAACAAAATGGAAAAACTGAGAAAAATGAAATTTGTATGTTCCAAAACTTCTCTTAGTATGAAACAGTAAGATCTCCACTGAGATTAAGATTGTAGCGAAAACACTGTATTAATGGAAATTCTTGAGATCTGAATGACAGAAGCCTAACAAGAATACAGGGAAAATCTATTACACTAAAATCTCTCCTGCTCATCCCTTATTTTGGTTTCTGCCCTCTGTGATGGGTATGTTAACAGCAAAGCAAATGCAAAATTCAGTTTTCAAAAGCTATCTTCTCTACTAAAAGTTTTCAAATCTGTCACCAGAGAATAAAAAAATCACTAGGAGGAGAGCACAATAAGTGATAGAAGCATCCACATGTAGTAACTGTTTTCTTCAGTTACCAATTTACTTTTAATGAACATTTTATAAAACAGCTGCAGTAACAGAAAATGGGAGAACTTTTGGTTTCAGAGACAGCCCCCAATATGCCTGTGGCCCATCAAAAACGACCTTCAAAATAAGGCTAATTTTTGGTGCATTCTCACTATTTTGGCAACAGAATACAGAAAAGGTATCTCATCCACCTTTTAATCCTGTTATGGACATTAATCCATAATTATCTGTGACACACTGCAGGCTTAAAAACTGTGAAGATTTAATTTTCTTTTGTGTGTCAAATGACACGAGCTTCAGAGTTCTGTATGGTTTTCTGTGAGCTTCTCACAGGCAATCTCTCCCCCCAGTTTACCACACGGTTGCTACCTCACACATCACAATGACTGAAGCTTGAAGCTTGTTTAGCAAGAAAGAAACCCTCCATTCCCTTCAGAGATAACAAAGGGTTAACTTTCCAACTGGAGAAGTTTCAGTCTGACTGTCCTTGCTTCACAGTGGGACAGTGACAGATTCCAGGAAAATGCAGCCAAGTAAGGAAAACACCATGGTCAAGCAAACATATTAGGCAAACCTCAATGTCACAAGCACAAAGACTGGAACAGCAGAAGCCAGCACTGCAAAGTTAAAGCCTAGTTACTTTTACAGAAATATTTTTCTCACTTAAAAATCATCTCAACAATCTTGGGAGGTAAAAAAAAATTGGTTGCTCAATAGCTTAAAAGTTAGAATTAAGCCCAGCATCAACATAGTTCAAAAATAAATCTGTACTCCAGGCTACAAAGCACTAATATGTTAAGTTAGAGCATTCATATTGAAATTGAAGATAAAAAGAAACCTTGCAAACATTATAAAATTTTACAATTAAAAACCAGATACTTGTCTGTTTTCACACAGAATAATTAAAGGAAAATATCCATCTCAGGTGTCATTCTCTGTATTACTGTTATCATTAAGATGTTGCAACAGTCAAGATTAATGAAGTCACGAGAGTAAATAGAAACTCTTTTGAGGACATCCTTTCTATTCTACTATCACCATTTCTTCCTACACATTAAATGGTTCTAGTGGAATAAAAAAATCACACCACAAGTTAACAGAACAATGCATTCCCTAATCAAAGGATACAGATTTTACACATGCATGTTTTAATTGTCTGAATTTCAGCCCCATTTTCATATAAAACAGAAAATACAACCTATTCACTCAGGAAAAGAAAAAAAAATGTATTTCCACAGAGATAAAAATATGAAGGAGCAAGTAAAAAAAAATTAGAACCATGAGAAAACTAAGAGCTACATTTTTATAGGAACATAGCCATTTACAAACTGCCTTTTTTTAATGGTTGCCTTTCAAGCTGTGCCAACACTACAACAAACATAAAAGATCTGCCTCCCTAGCAGATTTAGAAGAATAAGCAATTACTACATTAAAGAAAATAGGCTCAGAAATTTCCACCAATTGGTAGTTGGCAGCAAAGCAACTCTTTATGTGCCAAACCCCAAAAAGCCTTTCGGCACCAACCTCTACGTATACTGGCAGTGAACAAACAAATCAAAAAAAACCCTACTGCCTCAAACTGGAGTCAGCCCTTCACTTTGGGGAAAGAGAAATAAACAAAAAATAAAACAAAACAAGAACTCTCCATCCTCCTCAGTAAGTAATAAAAGGCTTTTATTTTTGCCAGGGCATTTGAAGTGATTCTCTTTGGGGCACTCCATCTCACAAGCTCTTAAAACACAGTTGCGCTGTGGTTGTGCAAGAAAGGCTCCTTCCCAAAGCCTGTGGAAAAGCACAAGGCCTGTCTTCCCAATGGAAGGGAGGTCTCCACATTAACTCACTGCTACTGCTGGAATAGTGTACACAGAGAAGCAGCTGCATGGAGCAACTCTCTGCAGACCATTCACTGCCAGAATCAGGGATTTCTCAATCCTGCCTGAGAACACTCCTACAGCTTCAGTGCAAGTTCGATGTATGCCTTTACCACAGAAGGGGAGGAGGAGGTACGGCAGCAAATGAAAATTGCATTTAGAAGCATTACCAATGATTGGTCATCCTCACCATGGGCTGAAGTCAGTAATCACCCACCATGGGTGATGGCAACATGCAAGCAATGTATGTGATATTCAAAATTTAACTACTTTTATTGATCCCTGATGCACTACTGCATCTTCCACACCAATGTAGATCAGTGGGTTTCTGCTGTTCTAACAATGCAAGAAGAGGTGAATTGAACTGATGATCCTAGCTTTTACAGTTTCCTTACTGACTCTCTACTTGCTTGAGAAGACTAAAATCATCTGAGAATGACAGAACACTTCATGGGCAGAAGAGACTAATTACTGCATAATAAATATCCTCAAAGCTATTTTATTATGAATTAAATTAAACATGACAAACACTTTTCGGATGTGCCTAGGAAGGATTCTCTGTTAAGAAGTAGCATTAGCAAATCTCATTTAAAATCAAACCTGTCAGAAGAACTAAAAAGCACATCATCATGTTGCCACCAAACACTGAAAATCAAGAGTTTCAGTGATGCCTTTGCCTTGCTATATTTTCATCAAAACACAGAAGTTGTTCTTTTCACATATTTCCCTACAAGAAGTGTATCCAAGCACACAGAACATAATCAGAGACAGAGCTCATATTGAGGCAATCTAAGTGCACTTGTTCTGCCATACATTTGCTAGAAGCTTGCACCACAAAAAAAAGTGGGTTTTAGGCATTAAACATTATAAAAATCTTGAAAATAAAAATGCCCTCATCTCTGAACACAACTGAAAGTTTTACAATTACTTCATGCAGGTGTATAGGTACGCAGGTCTATATAAATACCTGTTGAATGAGTAAGGATATTAATGTTCAGTCAACAGTCCAAGAGTCTGGGTACCTGATACCAAAGTGATGCGCTCTGCAGCCTGTGTTGCTCTGTTACTAAAGTCACAATGCTGTCAGAGTTCCAGAGCAGTGTCAAATAAAAGTATCAGGTTTGAAAGTCCTGTTCTATGAAATGCTTAGCCACTAATGTGACTGATCAACAGCAAGTGTGCTCCTGACACTTTAAACTAGTGCAGCAGAAAATCCTGTGGACTACTCCTTTGTATTTCTGTGCAAGAACACACATCTACCACATCATTAACCCTGGCTGTGTTTTCGCAGAAGTAAAACTAAAAGCAAAAAAAACCAAACCAAGTTGCAAAGATGTAACCACCCTCCCAGAATGATTAATTTCAGATACAATTCTTGACTTCAGCTCATGTCAGTTACTACCTCTGGAAATAGCAATCTGTGTAAGTGCAATGAAAGCAGACATCAATATTTATTTTTATACCACTCAGCCACTATGTGGTAGTCTGAAAACAGGATCCTGGTTCTGAAAATGCATACATATCTTAAGTTCAAACGTTTCAAATAAACTGTATTACTTAACCAACCGTCACTTTTTTGGGCAATGCAAAAAGTCTAGCATAAAAAATAATTTGTTTTACTTGAATGTAAAGATCCAATTATATATATATATAAAAATATATATAAAATTCTAATTTTATTTTGTGTATTAATATTTTAATAAAGCTTTTAAAAGTTGATTTTTTAAACTGCTATTATTCAGAGGCAGATTGGAGCATGCGCAGTAATGAGAACTGAACTTATGAAAACTTAGTAATAGTTAATAATAATAATAATAATAAAAAGAAGAAGAAGTTGTTAATAATAATCTAAATAATAATCTTAGATTATTAGATGGCCACAGCAGTTTCATTCTCCTACCTGCTTCCCATCCAGTGTACAAAGTCTCTTGACTACACCCGAGTCTAACTTAATGGCTTCGGTGATGTCATTCAAGACCTGCTCGAAGGAGTGAGCAGTCTTCTTGTTCAGCAGAATCCTCACAGCCTTCCGTGGCTTTACCCCACTCCTGATAACAGTCACCAGCTTGGGCTTGATGAAGTCCTTGCTCTCCTTCACCTCGCTCCTGGCGGATGTCAGGGAGGTCAGGGAGCGGCTGGAGCCAGTCCGTATGTTCACGCACCAGTTGGGGTTGACGTTCTTGGTGTAATCGACCTTGCGGTACGGCTCGTTGGACGCACACACGTAGCTCTCACCTGGAAAGAAGAAGACACCTTCACAGTTCAAGGGGCAGAGCAGTTGCTCTGTCAATTTAAAAACTAAATAAAACAAAAAAAGCGGCAAATATTTTGGGAGTGATTTTGCTGCAGTTAGGAGGACTGTAAATTATCAGAGCTTTTCACCCAAACAACACTCTCATAGAGTGCTTTCAACACACCTCTGGTTTAGAAACAACATAAAAAATAGTAGGGGGTAATGAAGAGGTTCAAGATATTTCACGTGTCTTTTGGATTTTGAGTAATTTTGCATGTGCTTAAACTACTTGGGCTCACAACACATGACATTAAGAGTATTCTCCTACAACAAATACCCAGGTCCTCCCATATATATCCCTCAAACATATACTTCAAGATACATACACCCATGTCTACAGTAAGTTTTAACGGAATTAATTTAGGCACCTCAAGACCCTTACCCTGAAAGGCACATTAATCTACCAGGAGTTACTGCCTTTCTACCAAGGACAGACATTTGAAATGCATCCAGTTCAATATTTTTTAGAGTATTGGACACCTGTTGAGGCCACAAATGAGTCCTTGAGTATGGGAGTACAATAGGACATCTACACTTCCTCATTTTTCTCTCCTACTTCAAAGCTGTTTTGTGGATTATTTTGTTTGGGTTGTTTTTTTCTTTTTAAGGAAAAACTGCTTACTGCTTACCACTACACTTTTGACACTTGACAGCAACATTCAAGATGTAAACCATAACAAAGGACACCTTTAACTGTGAGTTATTTGTGCAACCCACATCCTTGGAGTGTCACAAAATGATATCCCAAGGCATTCTTGAAAGGACAGAGTACTGCCAGAAGGATGAATGGGTAAAGCATTCAAAACTGACAGAATACACCATTGCTTCAGACAGAAGAGCTACCTATATCTTAAAAAGCTTAACCTGTTCTAAAATTAAAGCTACACAGTCAAAGTCACTGCTGGAAGAAAATAAACTCGCTTCTAACATGCACAGCAAGATGAGTAAAGAGAAAATCTACATGTAGGGGACAGAATTGTAAGAGTTACAAAATGTATGCCTACATTTAGATATATACTAGAAAACATTTAAACAGCACTTTTACTTTCTGAACTCCAGTTTGGAGAGCTGATTTACCTTAGAAGTTGCAGAGCTTTTTCTAAAAGCAAGATACTAAACTACTTTCAAAGCCCTGAAGAATTACTGTGAGCTGAAAGACTCTCTTGTTTCTTTTCCAATACCAATTACACTGCTTTGTAATTTATCTTGTATTTAGACCTTCTTGAAAGTCTACTTGCTGTACTTGAAAGAACACAGATTATAATTAAGCCAAGTTAACAATGATTTTGTTTGGGAAATTCTGGCATCCAGTTCTGCCTCCACAAACATCACTGGGACTGTATTCCACTCAGGCACTAGGAAACTGGGGTGAGGTTCTGTGGATGCCACTGCCTTGCCTATACTCTTCCTTTTCACTCATCCTCATCACTCCTCCTCATTTTCATAGATCAAGTGGTGCACAAACTGATATAGGCAAAACTAGACTCCTCCTCTTTCCCCAAAAAAAATTAGCTAAGAGAAAGGAGGTGTTTTCAGCACACAAACTCCTTGACAAAGAGCTGCATGCTTCACCAATTTACAGGTAGGAGAAAAAGAACCCCAAACTCCACACAGCTTTGTAAGGACTGTGGTGTCTACAAGTTTATGCTGCCCCAGAACTACACACTAAATTGAAAGAAATCTCAAAGCAATCTGATTTTACCAAACCTGAGCAATATAATGCATGAGATGACTTCAGAAAGTCCCTTTCAAACTATAAAATCCTCTGATTATAAAGATGTGTGCAGTTCTCTTTCAACAGTTGTTTTCATCATCTATCCTGTTATGGCAACACAGTGTGAGATATTCAAGTTCTGTGGCAGCAGCTGAGCTACAATAGAAAGCAAAGGTTTCCCCTGTAAATCCTCCACCACTAGAGTCAAAGGAATATGCTTGTTTCCTGAACAATTGCCAGTAAGTCTGTCTCCAAACTCACTGCTGCCAAATGTCAGGCACCTCAAGAAGCTGGTAGTTCTAACTCATACCAACAAGTTTACTAATTATACCTGCTGATCATTTTGTTATTCTCCCCTCTCCAGCCACCCTCCTGCATGACACAGAACCCCAGCACAGTAGAACTCCAGACTAAGCACCACAGAGCTGCCTGCTCACTCCACTCAGTGGGACAGAAGAGGCAAAATCAGAAAGGTAAAATAAAACCCATGGATTGAGATAGAGACAGTTTTAGAGGGAAAGCAACAGCCATAGGGGCAAGCAAAGCCAAACAAGGAATTTGTTCACCACTTCCCAAGGACAGGCAGGTGTTCATCCACCTCCAGGAAAGCCAGGTTCCATCATGTTAATGGTGGATTGGGAAGCCACACATTGTAACTCTGAACACTCCCCCTCTTTCTTCTTCTTCCCCCAGATTCATAAGCTGAGCATGATGTCATATGGTCTGGAATACCACTTGGGCCAGTTGGGGTCAGCAGTCCCAGCTATGTCACCTCCCAGTTTGATTTTCCCCCAGCCCACCCACTGGTGGGATGGTGCCAGAAGCCAAAAAGGTCTTGGCTGGGTGTGAGCCCTGCTCAGCAGTAACAAAAACATCCCCCTGTTATCAACACTGTTTCAAAAAGAAACACAAAACATAGCCCAAAGGAGCTACCATGAAGAAAATTAACTCTATCCCAGCCAAAACCAGCACAAACTCTTAGGACAGTCTGTCCAGCTGTGTGAAAAAAGAGTTTTAAATAAATTCTTGAAACTACCTCAAAATTCACCATCATTGAGCATGCTCAGAATTATCCTTTCTGACTCAAAATCAATGTACTTCCCAGACCATTAAAAAACCCCAATAAATGCACACAAGGTAATTCAAAATTATATCTCAGGACAGAAATTTAAATTAACAAAGTTTAGAACAATAAATAAAAATTAAAGCTACTCAGAAAGAGAGTCTCCAACTTGAAGTAAATTAATTGTTTTACATAAAGTAAAGGTAGATTTATCATAGAAGAGTTTCAACAGGCATGCTGGCTTTGTCTTTTACAGACACATAATCATAAATAGAGTATCTTCTTTGTGCTAACATGGAATGTGATCTATTATCTGTCACAGCTGTACTACAGCATCCTACAGGACAGCAGAAATTGTACTTTCATGAAATTTTCAGTCAATATTAATCCAAAAGGATCTATATTTCTTTAAAATAGTAGTGTAAAACTTTGTCTCCTACTGCTTCCCTTGCTTGATGCATGAATAAAATAATTTCTTGATTATCTCAAAACATTGTGATGCAGATTTCTTCTTGTTACTTCTTTTCCTTTAAGCAGAGGCCATAGTAACAAAACTCAGGAAGTGCTCTCAAGTTAAAACAATGTAACAATTTAAAAGAAAGAAATTCAAATTATTTGCTTGGGCAGCATTTAGCCGAGCCTTAAGCTGAAGCACAAACTATTCCAGCTTAAAAAAAAAGAAAAAAAAAGAAAA
>VXBB01000838.1:16841-65047 GCA_013399915.1 Illadopsis cleaveri | reverse complement strand
AAAAAAAAAAAAAAGAAAAAAAAAGAAAATCTGCCAAAATGAATAGAAAAATTCCTATAGTTGGCAGATAGAGGAAAGTCTAATTACTTGAGAATGTAGTATATTACAGATTGTTTAGTAAGTGTTTTACAGTCCATGCCTGCTTTCATATACCAGACATATAAATAAAGTTAAGTAACACAAGTTTCACATGGAAAACAGATTTTACTAGTTCACCTGCAAGGCAGGCACATATGGCAAGACTAGAGCTAGGGCTGTAAGTGAGAAAACACATTCACTGAGTGATTTGCTTGTTTCACGACTTAAAGACAAAGGATGAAGTTTTGAAATTATTGCTTAAATCTCTAATTATTTTACCACAGCCAGGACTTCACCTACAGTTTCTAAGTTCTATTTAAAAACTTGCAAAACAAAAAAAAACCCAAGAAAAAGTATAATTAGGAAGCCAATTGCTTTTCTCTGGATAAAGAATGGTTTTCTAGGAATGAGTAAAACATTTATTTGTTTGACAGGTGTATACAATTCACTACTTACCAGATGAAAATATGCAAGGAAAAAAATAGCAGGGGTAACTTAAATCACACCTATAAAGTTAACTTCAGGAAACTTTCCTACAGAATGGTGCATTTCAAAAGCATGCCTGAGAAAACACCATCCCTTGATAAGCAAGCATGAATAAAGGTGTGCTATTGCTTAAATTATTTTAGCCATCCTCCAAAGTAGAAAATGCACTTATGTATGTCGGTTTGGAAGAAATATCATGTCACCTGTAGAAGTATTATCTCTTTTTTACATTAATTTTCTGTAGGTAAGAACCTGAAAATATATATACCATATATATATATCATAATTGCTCCCAGCTTTCATGTATGACCTGATTTTAAATCTGCTTGGGATTAATTCATGTATAAGTACACACTTCTGATAATCTCCACAACATTCCAGAAAACTAATATTTGTAAAATATCACACACAATTCTTGATTTTTGAGGGGGTCTAGAAGGGTTGAATCAATCAAATTGATTTCAAATAGTGTTGAAACTAACTGATACCTTTATAGTTAAAAATCACAAACATAAATAAATTTGACTGTCTCAAATGAGATTTTTCATGTGAATAACCTAAATGCATATCATCCCAAATACAAAGGAAATCTTTTCTGAGACTTTAATGGCATTTTGATCAGGCTGTAGCTTAATTTTTTTCTTTTTGCGTTTTTACATCTACCAGCCCTAGCAAGTTGACACATCTCCAAAAAGAGGCATAAACAACAATTCAAATATTTACACTGCTGACTTCAATACGGTCAATTTCATGGTTTGAAGGCCCGCTTTCCATGTATAATCTTGAAAGGTTTTAAAGCTAATGCATGCTAGCTTTAACTACCACAGAGTCATAGCAGTTACATTATGGAAAGTAAATATCATGTCTTCATCTTACAACATTGGCATTAACATCAATCAGCTCCCCAGGTTTCAGACCAGAGCATGAGTTTAGTCTCTAATATTACACTGAGATTTACAGGTAAAGAAGCACACAATAGGGTATATGAAACACAGGAAGATCAATTAAGCATTGCTTTCTCATTTTTTAAAATTTATATGCAGAAAAAAATGCAACAATTCCAGACGTAGGTGACATCTGGGACTCTTGAGCCCAGCCAAACTATTCCACAGCAGAAAGCTCAACCAGGCTGCAGAGCAGTTTTGGCAGAAGTCTGAAACCTCCTTATAAGTTCACAACATAATTTCAACAGAGCGTATGTGCCATCCATCCCATGATTCATGACACTACCCAGAGCAAGCTAAAACTGCCAGCTCTTCCAGGAAGAAATCCTGCTACCCCCAAAAACTCCTCAAATTGGGCATGTGCTCGCTTAAAAGGAGAAACATCTGCTGATACTTTGGGTCACAATATAATCACCAAGTGGCATAAGTATACTTCTGATTTTCCAAGTCTTATTAACAGTAGAAAATCAGCTAGAAGACATGGAACATTGCCTATTGACAAGGAAACATTACCTGCCTCTAAATAATTTAGCTGCACTGAATTAATAACCAGATGCACTATCCATGAAAAAAGCTGCTGTGTAAAGGGTTCAAGAACAATGTAAAATGGTTCCAGTTTCAGACAGTCACCAGTCTAAACACAACATTCCCTCAGAAGAGGAAAATACAGGTATGAACACAGAGAATGGAAAAAGAGAAAACAAGACTACACTGGTCAATCTGACTGACAAATCATCAGCTGCCTAAATACTGGTTTGCTTTCTTAGAAGGTCTTCCACAAAGTTTTTCTTTTGCCATCTCTTTCTTCAACACCAATCCTCAGGAAATGTGCCTAGCTCATCTTTCAAGATAAAAATGCATGTGTTAAGGAAAATAGGGTGTACACTTAGTAGATGAGGGGAAGGCTGTGGATGTGTCTATCCAGGGTCTGTCTAGACTTCAGTGAAGTGTCTGACACCACCTGCCACAGCTTCCTCCTAGAAAAACTGGCTGCTTGCAGGCTGGGTGGGTGGACTCTCCAGTGGGCAAAAATCTGACAGGATGGCTGGGCCCAGGGAGCTGTGGTGAATGGAGATAAATCCAGCTGGCAGCTGGTCACTGGTGGTGTTCCCCAGGGCTCTGCTTTGGGCTGTCCTGTTTAACCTCCCTATGGATGATCTGGACACAGGGATCGAGGGCACCCTCAGGAACTGTGCAGGAGACACTGAGCTGGGTGGAAGTGTTGATGTGCTCAGGGGATGGAAGGCTCTGCTGGAGAGACTCCATCAGTGGGCTGAGGACACAACTGCAGGAGGCTCAAGAAGGTGAAGTGTCAGGTTCTGTCCCTGAGCCATGCAATGACACAGGCTGGGTGAGGAATGGCTTGGGACAGAAAGGGACACCTGGGGTGCTGGCTGACAGCAGCTGAACCTGAGCCAGGGTGTGCCCATGAGGCCAAGAGGGCCAGTGGCACCCTGGCCTGGATCAGCCAGCAGGACTGAAGGGAAGTGGCTGTTCCCCTGCACTGGGCACTGGTGAGGCCACACCTGAGTGCTGTGTGCAGTTCCAGACCCTTCCCTTTAAAAAGGACATTGAGGTGCTGCAGCATGTCCAGAGAAGGGAAACAAGGCTCATGAAGGGTCTAGAAAACATATCTTATGAGGAAGGCTGGGGGATCTGAGTTTGTTTAGTCAGGAGAAGAGTAGGTTCAGGGGGACCTCATGGCTGCCTACAACTCCCTGAAAGGCGGTGGAGGGAGGGGGGGTCAGTCTCTTCTGCCATGCCTGCAGTAAGAGGAATAGAGGAAACGGCCTTAGGCTGAGACAGGGGAAATTCAGATGAGATATTAGAAACAATCTGTTCACTGTTAGGTGGTTAGACATTGGAATAGGTCGTGATGGTGGAGTTGCCATCATGCAGGTGTTTAAGAGGATTTGGATCTGGTGATAAGGTGAAATGGTTTAGGGGTTACAGTGGCAGTGTTGAGTGAATGGTTGGACAGGATGATCTTAAAGGTCTCTTCCAACCCTGAATATTTTATACCTCTACATGAACTATTCTAAATTCAGCCATGCAATATTAGCTACTAATAAAAAAAGTAGGATGCCTCCTGCCCTTTTGCACCTCAAGTGTGATACATGCAATTTTGAGGGAACACAGCTGCCTGGCCATTTGGGATTCTTCACAGCATAAGTTTTGTGAGCCAAACTGCTAAGCCTTTCTCAAATAACATAGAAATAGTCAGACTTTTTGTCCTTAAAAAATAGAAACTACTAAAGAAATACAGATATTTACTTTTCCTTAGCATTAGGCTAGAAACCAACTATGCCAAATAGTGAGCAACAAAAGGAATTAATTAAGTGTGCAACACTCAAAAATCCTCAGCAGGGATATTTTAAACAAAAGTACCTGTATAAGGTTTTCTGGCTTGTTTTTCGCAAGGTTAATAAGCACAATCTCCTGAAAGTCACATAAAGGATCACTTTTTAAATGGCACTCTGCACAACAGAGAATGATATAGCTGTCAGGTAAAAACATCCCTAGAGAAGGAAAACAGTTTCCATATTTTTTAAGCATGTGTTCCCCTGTGAATCCCATAGGACAGGGCAGGTATCTAGATAGGTTTCACCTACTCACCTTATGTTCCTTGGCTTCCTTAGGTGCAACTCTTAAGCTTCAAAGGTACCAAAAGCTGTTTTAGTACAGAAAGGTAGTTATTAGGGCTATTGACCTTCTTTCTAACTTTAGGAAACACAGCAGAGTACCTTTTCCGTGTTCTGGAACACAATGCCAAGCAGATTTCCGGAACAGCATATTTACAGCATATATGACTGATCTAAAAATAAAACAACCCCTTTTAGCAAGGATAGGGTTATTTCAATTTCTCTTTCCTTCCTTACTTTGAGCAACTTCCCTCCTCATCAGTTGCTTACAATTCACTTTCATATCACCTTTAATAACCCTGTATGAGTCACGATCTTTCCTCATCTACACCACTCAGAGTTCCACATGCACTTTTTAAAACCTGGGATGACAACCAGGATTTTAGCAGATGACTAACTGCTACTAGTCCTCTTTTGATTTTATTTAGACATGAAGAGGTGCAGATTACAGCTTCCTACAGGCTTTCACGGAATCACAGAACAGCTGAAGTTGGAAGAGACCTCTGGAAGTTCAACCTCCTGCTCAGGCAGGGTAAAAGCTCTCAGAAGACACTCAATGCGACCTGGTATCAAACACACCTGACATCATGTGCCTTCTCCACAGGAAGTAAATAACCCTTTTCAGGTAAACTACAATTTCCCCCTCTCTGAAACTAGGAGATGGATGGTGGTGGAACTATTTTATTTTACTTGAATGGGAAGTTAACTAAGAATTATATCTGCATTTCACATCCACACCCCATCGCTACAAAACTGTGTCACTGCAGTAATTTGAACACATATTTGGAAGAATATGTTTTTGGTGTTTTTAAATCCTTCTTTCATATTCCTTTTTTACCCTTCTTTGTTCAACTTGCTACATTTGCCTCCTTTTTTTAAAGCATTACAGCTTCTGGCTTTAGCACAGAAGGGTAATCATACCTTTTGGAACAACCAAAAATACAAACTGCCTGCTTGGTATTACCATCTGCTTACCCTGACAAGAGAAAAGATATTATTGACCTAATACAACAGTGCACATCAACTAAAATCACAGGTACTTTATGCAGGATTAAAATGTAATATGCAGTAGCAACAATAGTCTAAGGCAAAAAAAACTTGGATTGTTCAACACCTCATTTCAAAACACATTCTCTTACCCTGTATTAATGAGGCAAAGCTCACTTCTGTAAATCAACTATTGCCCTGTTCTATGTGTCCTGGCCATGCACAAGGACTGCATGTCCTGCCCAGAACCTTCCCACCTCCTGCCCAAAGACTTCCCTGTTGATTTGGTGCACAACCAGGCAGACAAAACTACTGACATTTTGTAAAGGACTGTATTAATTAAGCATTGTTGAACAAACAAAGACACAGCCATTTTTCTAGGGAACTAGAAGGATTCCCATTAGATGCAAAATCAACAGAACTTCTCTTTCCAGGAATAAAGTCTACACTTGCTTTCATCTCCCAAAATCCAATGACAACTCCCAACTTCGCAGCAGACCTTTACAATCAGGATTCTCCACATCCTTCATTAACAAGACAATGAAAGCAAAGAGACAGAGCATGACCAATACCCACATAAAACACATAGCTCAGGACTAAAGAGCTGCACAGTTCTATTACCATGGTGTTATGGCTTTAGGAAGCCTACATGTTCAAGGGAAACTGAAGGAAATAGACGAACACTTAAACAGCTAACTCTGGTAGAAAATAAAAATTAATCTACTATTCAATTTTTTGTATTGGAGGGCAAGCATAAAATTACACATGGAATATCATATTCTCAAGTAAAAAGTGTTATGTCTGAGAGTAAAGCTGGAAGAAAGAAAACTATAAGAAAGTCATAATAGTCCCAGCCCCCACCTCCTCTCTGGATCTGCCTGCTCAAACAGATCAGGAACAGACAATGAAATTCTTCCCTCCTCCCATTCTAAGAAAACAGTGAAAACTGTCAAACTCATGAGCCATAATGTTTCCTAATCTACAGGGGCTGAGAATATAAATTATATTTGCCTCAGGCTGGTCCAGCAGAGCATGCTTTTTTGATTGTCATATCCAGTTAAGAAAAGCAATATGCTTCATAAAATGGAGCTTCTATTTTTGACTAATAAACATGATCTGGTCCAATTTTTAACTGGCTCAACCCATAACAGCACTATTTTATATCCTCAGTATGTCTATGCACTAGCTTTTTTTCTCTTAAAATGACAAACAGTAAAACAGATTGCCAAATACAGCCAAACTCCAAAAAAACATTTATCAGTAACTCAACTCAGCTTGTTATGATACAGAATTTGATGTTGCCAGCTTTTATATCCCAGATAGATAAATAGCAAATAAGCCTTAAAGAGTAAAACCTGTACTGGGACACATCACTGTCCAAGAGCCACACAGCCACACATGCAGGCTGGAGCTGAGGGAGGTTTAATGCAGATCTTGCTGGCTTGGCAAGGTTGGCTGAGCACTCACCTTCTGCTCACTGCAGAGATCTGCCACTACTGAACCTGAACTGCTGTGACTCCATGTCCCAGTTCAGGAGCACTGGGAAGGTGCCAGGAGAGCAGTGAGCTCAGTATTGCATCACACAGCCATGGCCCGTCTGGTGCTCAGCCTGTGGCTGGCACACACACTACAGCACTTTGGTTCTGTTTTCCTTTCTGAAAATGTTAAAAAAGCAATACAGCAAAATACCATTCAAAGCTACTTCTGGTGCTTCTGCAGTTCAAGCTTTAGGTCAACACCAATGTTGGAGTATTTACTCGAGAGCAGAATTTCAAGCTTGCTGTGCTGTAACCACAAGAAATGAAGAAAATGAACCCAAATCGATTCTCTTCCATCACCTCAAGAAGAAAACAGCTGGCAAAAAACTCAAATAATTTCAAGGAATGATAGATTCACTACTTGTTTGCTGCCCTTTTCTTTCTATATATACTTTTCTTTCTCTGTTTGGTGATTAGTCTTACACTGGTGAAGTTTTTAGCATGCTAACTGGAGAACATACTAATCCAATTATGATGCTATAGGCTTTTCTTAATATTCCTGAGAGTTGTATTTGTCATGGATAGATGACTAAGTACTTGGATTCCTTTTTCCCCCTTTTATTTCATTGAGAAAGCATGGAAGTGGCATTTTGACTGTGACATTTATTTTGCTTTATTCTTCCAGTGAAGAGCCACGACAAAGGTTATGCTTTCAATGAGTATTTGAAGAGACAAAGAGAAAGTTTTGCTTTCAGTTATTAATTTTTAGTTGTAAGAGTATATACTGCTATCCAGCAAGTAATTCTGTCTTTGTTTTAAGTCATAAAAGCTTAATATAATTTCTTCTGCAATATTTCAAAAGTCACCCCATGTTTCATCTAGTTTCATCTCTTTTCCCTTCTGTCACCACTTCAGCATATCGTATTTTCTTAAGGTATCTCGAAATTAACCACCAAATTATGAAAGTTTTTTTTTTACTTTCTTCATTTCTTTTACCACATGGTCAGCATTTCAGTCTACAACCACTTCATATTTCCTCAATTGTCACTGTGAAATAGCCTTATAGTAGATCACATAAGTCCTCAGCACTATGGTACTATCAGGAAGTGCCCCTCCATGCACATCTTTTTTGAGGGAGCTCCATTTGGCACAGCAAATTCTGTATCCCCACCACCCCCCTCCCTCCCCCACCCATGTTGTGAAGCAGCTGGTTCCTAACTCCCAGTGCCCTTACTGGTAGATTAGATAAAGATCTTCAGGTTCCCTCTCCCATCCAATTCTCCAGGTGTGATTCAGCACTGCTTTGAAAAGGAAAGCTTCCAAACCAGAGCTCAAATGATAGGCAGCTGAAAGCTGGGAAGCAGGAGGCATTGGAAGGCCTACAAAAAACCCTAGTTCTTCATTAATGCCAACCAGCTACACCTGGCACACAGAGTCACAGGGTGGAAGACTGCTGTGGCTGAAGTATTAAATACCTGAGAACAACCATCAAGTGCAAATTCATTACAAACCTCTCAGAGTGCACAACATAACCAGTGCATTTGGGAAGCAGGCAATGCTGAGCTTAAACTGTATTTTAGGACATCACATGAAAAGACTGGGGAATTCTGCTCCTCGTTCTGATAATTTTCACTCCCCACAAACAAGCGAAGTGTCATTCACAAAACAATACTTCTGGCCCCATTTTGAGACAGTCAAGCGCTGCTCTGCTCAGATTTGCAAGGTCTACATAACCTCAGCAGTTAAGTCCCATTATGAAAAGCTACTTAGGAACAACTCTGAAATACATCTGATTCTATAACACGCTTTTGAAAGTCAGGCAAGGTAGATAATTCCCTCTGTTAATATGCACTCTGATCACATTTGAAACTAGGACTTTACACCTGTTAGTTTTTATAAGTGGTAGGACGTAGATAACCTTTTTTCACAGCACTGAGGCTTCCTCTCTGAAGGTTGAAACCAACTGTGCGTCAACAACGACACTTAGAGAACCAAATTACAGCATTTCCCTCTCTTACAAATGGAAGGTAACCAACAACTTTACAGCTCTTGCAGATGAAAAGAGCACCTGCTACTTAACTACCACTGGAGTCAAGCACAGCACACGCAGATGGCAGCACCCGGGGTGGCGGCAGAAGAGGATGGTCCACACTGGGGAAACGAGGCCCTGCCGCCCCTCACAGCAGCGGGCAAGCCCGGCACTTGCCCTCACTGGCTCTGTGGCCGCCAGTTTCCAGCAAGGCGACCTCTCCGCTAGGATCCGGATAGCGACTGGGCAGTTCACCCCAGGGAGCGCCCGCAACCCACCACATCACCATGTCCCACGGCCACCTCCAGCCGGACATTGACACCCTCCTCACCTTCCACCAGCTCGTCCAGGCTGGTGAGCTTCTTGCTGCCATCGATGGTGTAGATGGTGCGGACCCCCTGGGGCAGGTTCACGTTGTCCGACAGGGACCGGGTGAGCTCCACCAGGAGGGCGTCGAAGGAGCGGAAGCGGTCGGGGGAGATGGCGTACACCAAGCCCTTGAAGTACCTGTCTCCGTTGCGGTAGAAGCGGGCTTTGCGCGCCTTCTTCTCGGAGCTGAGCGCCTGCAGGGTGCGGGTGCGGTAGAGGCTGCAGTGCGCGCTGTGCGCCGGGCTGGGCACCAGTCCATTGCCCCGCGGCCCCGCGCCGCCGCCCGACCCGGAGCCTCCGCGCCGCGGCCCGGAGCGCTGCTGCCGCTTGTCCCGCTCCTCGAAGTGCTCCAGCTCGATGCTCCGGCTGCTCGCCATGGGGAGCCGTCTGCCCGCCCTCCCGGCTCCGCTACGGGCTGCTACGCCTGCCCGCCGCGCTNGGGCGGGAGCGGCTGCGGGAAGGGTGGGAGCGGGAAGGGAAAGGGGAATTTAGAGACGCAGTTTTCCCTGCCCTAGGGGTAGTGCTGCCCTTTTGGTGGTCGTCCAAGAGCCCTCCCCGCCCCTCAGGCGCACCCGCGGAGCTGCCCGCCAACCCTCCCGCGGCTGTAGGTGGCTCAGTCGCTGCGTTAAAACGCTAAAAATGCTCCTTCCGTACGGCCCTCAGCCTAAAATACATCCCGCGGGGCAGAAAACTATGCGTCCCTGACATATGTTGGCGGAACTGCTTTAAAGGACGTGTAGCAATAGGACATCGGGTAATGGATTCAGAGTGAGAGCAGGTGTGGATTGGATACTGGGACGAAATTCTTCCCTGTGAGGGTGGTGAGGCCCGGGCACAGGTTGCCCGGAGTAGCTGCGGCTGCCCCATCCCTGGAAGTGTTCCAGGCCTAGTTGAACAGCTTTGAACAAGCTGATTCAGTGAAGGGCATCCCTTCCCATGGCAGAAGGGTTGGAACCAGATCATCTTTGAGGTCCCTACCAACCCAAACCATTCTGTGATTCTATGGTTTTCCTTTTGCATTTGCCGCCACCTCTCCTTGAGGACTCAAATAAACCCATTCACACAGCCTAAAACTCCTAAATGTGCTGCAGTCCACCCACATTTCATGGTTTCCCCAGGCATCTTCTCAATGCTCCTGAGGTTGCTCAAGTCAAATTCACTTTTCATAGAAATGGCCAACAAATACGCTGAAATGGATGCAATTTCAACTTTTTTGCAACTTGTTTTCAACCATCACAGAACATCTTTTCTTGGCGCAATGAGGATGTAAAAAAATGTAAATCTTTCACAGCTACGTACGTTTTAATTTTTTTTTAGGTCTCTTGCATTGGGAAGTGGCAGTTAAGTCATTACAGGTGACCACAGTTTGTGCTCTTCTGTCCAATATTCTTTGCCACACTTCTGATGGATTTATCATTTTTCTCTTTATATGTTTTGAAATACTAATAAAATTGAGCACTTTCTCATCATTATTACTGGGTTTTTTTACAAAGTAGATTAAACATCTAGCTACAATGTTCTGAAGATGATACATAAAAAACATCAGTGAAACTCACTCTTTATTGAAGTGCCAACTTTTGTGATGCCTGAAAACCTCCACAAGCAAAAAGAAGTGATAAACTATGTGGAGCTGGATTATCTCCTCTGATGGTAAAATCAACAAAAGGAACTGAATGAGAGGGAATTTTGTTACAGTCAGGGCATGAATACACTTGCTAAGATTAGACACACAGGCCTTGCCTAGGAACCAAGACCTAGAAGCCACAAAACAGAATGGATCAACTTTTTAGGCCGCCTTTGATATGTAGTTTCTAGTGCTGATTACAGGCAAAGCTACATAGACAACATTCAAGCTCACCTGGGTAAGTTTGCTCCAAAGGTTATTTGGACTATCCTTTTTCCATTTGCTCAGAAACAGGTCACAGAAGCCCAGTGAGGTTTAATCCTCCTTTTGTACACACCTTTCTCTGGGCTGCTAACTATTGCCACAGGACAGCACTCAACGGTGTGCAGAGGACTCATGCAGATGTAACTATAAATATATATATGAATTTAATGTATTGGCTGTGTCTATGACTGAATATAGGTTAGAGAATATGGTGCCAGGGTTAACATTTTGCCAGGTTCAAGTTGTTTTGCTGGGTGGTAGGATAGGTCATGTGCAGGACTTGCTCTGACTTCTGAAATATCTAGCTAGAAATGGGATGCAGGGAAAGGAATTTTATACAGCCTCTGGGAAAGTTAAAAGGGAATTCTCCAGCTTTGACCAGGAAAATTCTCTCTCCTCCTCAAAGGGGATTTCCTGCTAATTTCAAAGTCTGTAGAGCAACTGTGGTTTATAGAGTATATAAATATGAAATTGACTTCTGGTCTGTAAAATTAAACTACTTCTATATTAAGTGGCTATTTACAGAGAGGTTGGGAATAGATCTGCATGTGTAACTGCCAAGGAAATTCCTGGTGACACCTCAAACATGGTCCTACAGCTTTTGCTCTTTTTTTTATTTTTTGTTCTCCTCAGATGTTATGTGTATTTTTAATAATCTCTGTAAGCCTCTGTTGAGAATCTGCTTCCATTTGTACTTATGCTTTGCCTTTTCTTTGCCACCTTGTTTCCCCTACAGTTATCTGTAGTCAAACAGGTATTTTAAAAGACTTTCCAAGATGAGTAATATAATATAACCCCAAAACAACCTCACATGCAACTGAAGGACATTTGCTGTTACACTTTAGAAAATTAATGTGATTAATACACTGTCCCGTATGGAAGTGACCTATGCATTCCCATTGTCTACTTCCAAAATAGAGTTAGCAGCTCACTTTACAGCAAGCAAGGTTACTTGCATAAATGATATCTTGCTTATGACCTTAATCTCTAGACACCACTAAAATGTGATTATCATTCATTCCTGTGATATTCTTATTCTGTAAATATACATTTCCTGTTTGAATAGAAAAGAACTTGTAGTTCTCATGTCCACTTAATTAATCAGTTCTCTCACCTGACTTTTTTTGGTTTTTTCCTTTCTCTTTTATTGTGGTAGGCATCATGAATTCTTGGTTGAAACCTCTTCCTGCATCTAGAAGAGCTCCTATGTGGTTTTGTTGCTCGGTTGATTGTTTTAAAACAAGCACAGCCTGTGAGAAATTTCTAAAAGGAAACTAAGAAAAGTTTGTCATCATATACAATGTCTTTTTTCATTCTGATACCTGAACTCTTTACCTTCCTGGTTGTAATCAGTCACACTCAAGTTACTTAGAACATTTAATAGGATTGAGAGGTAAGATTCAGTTCAGAATTAGAGTTTACAGTGGGTGGTTTTAGAAAAAAAAAAAGTATCTGGCCTTTACATTTAGTACATTGGTTTCACATTGAAAATAATAATACATAATGTTGCTAAAGAAGAAAAAAAACCCCACCATAAACTTGGGGTCTGTTGACTGAAGATTTTATTTATGGAAAATATAATTTGAATAATTCAAAAAGGAAATGTTTACTTGTAGCACTAAGGACACCAAACTTGAGTGTTTAAGCAATTAGAAGATTATTTGCAGTGATTTTTTTCAATCCAAGAATGTTAAAATGCTTGTAAAATATTCATACAATAAAATTTCTCAGCATCCCTGTGAGATTCTGTGTCCTACTTCATAGATGCATAAAATGGAAAACCAGAATTTTAAACAATTTGACCAAGTAGCAGAGAAATATATCAGTGTAGGTGGAATAAGGAAAATCTTCAGTCCTTAGTGAGCCAGCTGTGCCCAGGTGGCCAAGAAGGCCAGTGACATCCTGGCCTGGATCAGCAATAGTGTGGCCAGCAGGAGCAGGGCAGGGATTGTCCCCCTGTACTCGCTACTGCTGAGGCTGCACCCCAAATCCTGTGTTCAGTTCTGGGCCCCTCACTACAAGAAAGACATTGAGGTGATGGGGTGTGTCCAGAGAAGAGCAATGGAGCTGGGAAAGGGTCTAGAGCACCAGTCCTGTGAGTGGCAGCTGAGGAAGCTGGGGGTGTTTAGCCTGAAGCAAAGCAGGCTCAGGGGAGACCTCTCTACCCCCCTGAAAGGGGGTTATAGCCAGGTGAGGGTCAGTCTCTCCTCCTAAGTAAGCAGGGATAGGACAACAGGAAATGGCCTCAAGTTGCATGAGGAAAGGTTTAGATTGGACATTAGGAAAAAATTCTTCACTGAAAGGGTAGTCAAGATTTGGAAGAGGCTGCCCAGGGAAATGGTGGAATCACCATCCCTGGAGGTACTTAAAAGATGTGTAAATGTGGGACTTGGGGACATGGTTTAATGATGGACTTGGCAGTGCTAGGTTAGCAGTTGGACAGGCTGATCATAAGGGTCATTTCCAATCTAAACAATTCTATGATTTCATAATCTCATTATGAAGCTGTTCTTACATTAACACTTCTTGATGAATGGGAACGTGAGTCTGAGTGTTGTTGAATATTGAATTATCTCTATACAACTTAATGTATCATAGGGAAATGTCTGAGTCCAGGATCTGTGATAAATCTGTGTGAGTATTTAGAATTCAAAAGTGTGCACCAGTTTTGTTACGTTAGATGAAAATGCTACACAGAAGTTCAGTTACTGTTTTAATTACTTAGAACACTTCCCAAAGGATACCTTTGTCTTTAAATTTGTCTTTAAGAATATTTCTAACATCTATTTAAGGTTTTTGAAAGTAGTAAAAAACCATATGAATAAAAGGTGCATAAAACCAAAGCTGAACCTGAAACGCAGAAATGTAGAGAAGAAAAGATCCTCGTATTATGTTCTGTTTCAATTTGCTGTACCAAAGAAGACTCAAATGTATCAAAACCCTTGCCAGCAAGGTCCTGACAAAGGACCCATAAAGCCTTCTCATGGCTGGGATTTCACATCAGCCAGTAGCTGCTCAGATGGGTGTGTTTGCCTTCATATCCAGTAATTTTTTTCTTCCAGATTAACATCTTTCTGCAGAACATCTCTAGCACTTTGCTAATATTCAACATTCTAGAAGATTCTGTCCCATTTTCCTGTCCCTCATGTAGGAACATATGAGAGGAGCAGGATGCTACCTCCACCCAGAGCAGCATGAATAAAGTTGTAAAATATTCTCAAAATGAGTAAATACATTGTGCAAACCTAGTTTTTGTGTTGTAATAAACATCTTGGAAGAGCTAGGATATCCTCCCAGCAGATTCCTTCTGAAGTCCACTGAGATCTCAGCCCTTCTGCACTCCAGTAAAATTCAGCTCCTGGTTATATCTGGTTGTTCAGTGACATGAGGTAATGATCCTCTGCCACTCAAGCTGGATCAGAGATGGCCACATTAAACAGAGTATAGGGTTTTTTATGATATAAATAAATGCCTAACTCTCTGTGCCTTTGCTGGTGGATTACAAAAAGGTCTCCAGGTCCCTTGCTCATCAAACTCCCCAGGTGTGATTCAGAACTGTTTTGAAAAGAAAGGTTTCCAAACCAAAGCTCGATAGATACACAGCTGAAAGCCTAAAAAGGAGGAGGCATTAGAACACCTACAAATTGTATGTCTTTGCTAATGAACCTACATCGCAAGATATTTGCGAACTTGCTTTTTTTCCAACTGTTCAAGGCTGTCATATTGACTTCTATGACTCATTTAGGCTGTGCATATGGCAAATTTCATCTACCCAATACCTCTGTAACTGAATAAAATTAGCTTGAAATTTAGATAATTTGAAGAGAAGAAAGGCACGATTTACAGACAAAGAAATCTTTTACTCATGTATTTGTTTTCTAGCATATTTAGAAAGAAGTCATTAGGGTTTTTAAAACATATCTATGACCTTTTTTGGCTGCTGACCCCATCATCATTTTCGTATTACCATTAATAATTTTAATTGCATTTTTTGCTGTTTCATTACAAGGCATCAAAATTCTATATTTTCAATAGAAATGGCTGTCTATAGTTGCAATAACTCTGGCTGAACAATCCATGATCCAGGATTAAATGGATCATTTAATCTGTTGTCTTACTTAAAACTATGATTATTCATATGGTAATAAAAATAGGAAAAATGTAAGAACTTGAAAAAACCCTGAAGAATTATGTAGTTTCAGATGTTAAATAACTTATAAGGACAAGATTCCAGTAAATGTTTCAAAGATCACTGGCAACAATTATTTTTTATAGTGAATTACGAATATAGTTAGAAATGAAAAATTAATGTGCTTTCTGAGACAGCTGCTTCAGCAAAGATGTCTAAAGTAAACTGATGCCCCAAACCTGAAGGAAATTAGAGATGAAAACAACATTGAAACCTATTCTGAAACAAATTAGCTGCTAAAGGAATTTCTAAAAAATGTAATTTTATAATATGATGGTTACTGAAGCAAAGCCAACTACATAGAGTTCTCTCATCTACACTCCTATTCCTTGATGGTTTTTTCTCACCCACCTGGGGCTGCTGCCCTTATTTGAATCTGCTATTTGCAAATTTGAATCCGGGCAATGTTCTTGGTAGAATAATAAACCTCACCTCCAAAATGTCAGAGCAGGAAGTTAAGATTGCATATTTAGGTTGCTTTGAGAACAAACCCATTGTATAGTATAGCTTTATACCAAGAGCATCAGCAGGCAATAGAAGAGCTGCAAAGAATGAAATGAGTAATAATTTTCCCCCTTGATTTCTTCCTTGTCACACTTGACTTCACTGGCTTCAGGGCCCTTTTCATCCAAGGAATAATTTCTTGTAAAACAGGAGGAGAATTTACAAATGTCATCTATTGATAATATGACCACGATGCAAGAAAAGGTGAGGTACCACATTGCATCAGAGTAGTTAGTACAGCTGTCAGCAAAAGGACAAAAGTTTTTCAAGCCCACAAACTTCTCTCACATCCAAAAAAGCAGCACTTAGCACCATTTAAAAGCAAGGTTGCTCTAAGAAAAATTACTTGGGCAATTAATTATGTTAATCAAAGTTAAGATCAGAGTGGCACATTAGCAAGAGAAAAGCAGCAGATTTAGAAGCCTTCTGATACAGAGAGTAAAACAGGTGATTGTTGATTGTGGGAGGTAGGGACAGAGCAAGGAACTGCCTTAAAAAAAAACCAAAACAAAACACTGAGTGTAAAAAAGACCTTCTGACTTTACATTGGATCTGTGAATTCCAATACCTGGAAAAAATAGGAATTTTCTCCTTAGGTTTACTTGCTGGCCGGACCTTGTAACTAACTCCCTTGAGGATTTTGAAAATCGTAATTAATGCAGTAGAAAATGGTGATGCTATACAGAAATACTTTGAAGATTGCAGAAATGGAACGACATGTAGAATTAAATTGTAAAGTCATATATATATGAATTAGTTTCCACTCTGAAGTGGAGTAGAAACTCACCACTTGGATAGAGAGGAAAATAAAGGAGGTAATGAAGTGTTGATCAGAAGTTGTGGCTAAGCCACAAGAACAGCAAATGCAGCCTTTCAATTTCTTATTCATCTGAAGACCATCAGGTGCAATATTTAATTAAAAAATGGTGCAGGGAGACTTTCAAAATAAGAAATTGCTGAATGTAACATTCTTTTGAAGAATAAATGAATTTCATTTATTTAAAAGTAAGCAAGCTATTATTTCTGCTCTTGTTGTGTTTAGGATGAGCATGGATGAGGATGCATACCTCGCTTTCAAAGCCTGTATATGGGCCTTATCCTTGTGGCTGCTTGTCTGTGGAAGTCCTGGGCCATGGTAATAGTTCCAGTGATAGACTTTAAAAAGTGTCAGAGCCTTTTCTTGTTTTGTACTGCACCAATACAGGGATGGAGATGATCAGGAAGGGTTGCAGAAATTGCTGATGAGAATTTTATAACATTATTTAAAGATCTGTCACCTAGCCAGCTGAGACTGAGTTGTGTCTCCTTAGAGTGTTTTCACTCTTTTTGTGCTAATATATGCTCTGTGCACATCACTAGACACTGATTTCAGCTTAGTGCTCTGGTACCTTGTTTTAGAGAATTCCTGCATCTAAAGAAAAGTGTTTTTCGGAGGTGAGAGATCAAACCCCATCCTGTCCTTCCAGGCTTGTGTGGCTTCTTTAATAATTATGGTGTGAATATTTGCATGTATGTTGTCAGATTTACTAAAGAATGTCATGCTGCTGTTTTGTTCTGAATTACCAGCAAAGGTTTTAGTTCACTTCAGGAAAATTATCCTGTCTGTTCATCAGCAGAGTACCAAATGAAGTTGAGTCAATAAGGTCAGTGCCTGTACAGTAAAGAGAAAGCAGCCACTTGGCTTTCCTTTGATGAGGGTGTTGCTTTAGTTTTTAAAAGGAAATCAGATGCAGTTTTATGAAAATCTTTAATCTTCTCCCCATTCTTTCTCTATCAGGCATACTTTAGTTGTCCTCTTTCTGTACTCTTTGTATCTCTGACAAGAAATCTATACATTTGACTTCTTGCTGCCAGCAAAGCCATTTGCATTAGGAGCAGAATGATGTCTCTCAACTACTACAGCCAGCATAGTCAAAGTTGTGTGGGAGCTTTGCCAGATTGACCTTTTGGTCTTAATAAAATAATGAGGTGCTGCTTTGGGCCTTAATTTTTGACAGTAATATTGTGAATATCACATTTATTTTCTCCAGATGACTTATATTGAGACCATTGCTGCCTTACTACTTCTTATTTTAATGTTTCCTTTAGCACTGCTGATCCTGACAGGTCAGGAAAGAGGAAAAGAATCTGATTTCTCAATAAATAAGGAAACCATGAAAGATAAGTGGAGGAAATCTGGTGAGTTTCTTAGGTGCTTGAAGGTAAACAATTTGTGCAAAACCAGTGATGTTTCTTCCAGACAGGGTAGTAGTCTGTGCTTCTTTGTAAAGAGCTGGAAATAATACAGAATTAAAACATTTGCATAGAGATTGTCAAGTGCAGCCAACTCTTATTCTTGAGAAGGCAGAACCTTAAGCAAAATAATTTCAAGGTCAGTTGTGACTCAATTAGGAATAATTCTTATTTATGCTTCTACCTGAGAGGCAGAGGAGATGAGGGGGGCACAGATGAAGGGGCACAGAAGCTGACTGCTGACAAAAGAACAACTATGGCTACAGGCACAAAGTAACCTTGGGCTGTGCCAGAGTCTTCAATATATTTGCTGAGCCTGAATTTGGAACCAAAGTAATGATTTTGAAACTTTTTTTCCCTAGAAGGAAAGTCAGATGCTAGGGTTTAATTGGAAATGAAGCTTTCTCAGAGAATTTAAGGTATTTTCTTTAAGAACTTCCTCAAACCTCAGAGATGGGAGATTTTAAATGCAATATAACCCTTTGGTTCTGTGGAAGTAAGAAGAAGCAAACCATTCCCAGAATACTCAGTTTTAGCTCTTCCTTGTTTCTTTCCATAATGATAATGGATTAAGTGCCACAAGTACACTGAAAGGACTTAGTGCTAAATCCAGAGAGGTTACAATCCCAAGAATTTGTCTGGAGGGGGTGTGCCTGCAAATGGTAATTCATCAACTGAACAACCTGACCCATGTGTTTGCAGAACAGAAACATAAATATTGCTGACAAACACAAGGGTCACAACAAAGTGTCCTGGGAAGAGTTTTTTCCTAACCATTAAATATTTGGGGTTTTGTTTTTATATATTTCCAGAGTTAGAAAGTTCATTAGTCACTCCTATATTGTTCTCCTGCCATATACAGAAAAATACTGAATGATTGAAGTACAGGGAAAACAAAAACCACTCACGGCTACTCAGTTACAAACACAGAGGTGCTCCATGTCTTTTTCCCCTCAATGATGTAAGTCACTACACCTAGGCTATTATGTAGGAGCCAGTGGTGAATTCTAATGGTGAGAAAAATCCATGAAATAAACATTTCCAGGAACTTCTACTCTTTTCTAGTAGAGATCTCTTAGGGTATGAGATAGCTCTTACAGGTCTTCATAAAAAAAATTGAAAGCTTTATCTTTATATATTTTTATATCTACACGTGCACATACAGTGTCAGTGTGTGTTCTACTTTATAGAACAGCAACTGTAACACCTGGAAACTCGTAGTTAGCCAGAGCAGATAACAGGGAATTAGGCTATTAATCTGCTTAACAAGGACATATGCCAAAGTAGTTTAAATTGTGCTAGTTTGCAGTTCTATTCTTATGTAAGAGGGATTCAAATTTAGCAAGATGTGCAGGGGTAAAAAATTGTATAACACTATAGTTCATTCAAAGTCCAAACGCAAGTGCAGCAACTGTCCTATTTCAGTGTTTCAGCCATTAATAGACAGGCTTGTGGTCCAATATGAGCTGGGTTTACACCAGCTGGGATGGTACAGACTTGATTGATGTGCAAAGCTACATTTTTCAGCAGATATTCCATCTGTTCTCTTGTCTGATCCTTTACTGGCAAATTACTCATAAGAGTCTGCTGTTATCATACTATAGAAATATTTCTAGTTTGATTTTTTAAAATTTTAATTCTATTTTAATTGGGCACTTGTGTGTCCCACTGACACTTTTGTTTTGAATGGCAAGAAAACAACTTTTGCCACCCTGCTGCTCATTTACTCTAGGGCAGGTAATTCTCAGAGATGGAGTGATCTCTGAAATTGTAGGTCAGTATTCTTTGGCCTGGGAACATCTATTAGATGAAAATTTTGTAGATTAAACAAGGAGAATAGAGGGAGGATTAATATTTAGTTTGTGAAATATTTCTTACATAAACAACTTGGCAGATAAAGGGTCACAATTTTGTTCTTTTTTTTTCTTACTTGGTTTGACATTGCATTTATTTTATCCTTCTTCCCCTCTGGAAGATTAAGCGTGGACGAAAAAGGTGGCACCGACTTTGCAACACCCGTCTTTGTAGACAAAGCGTGTGTTAAATACTGCTCAGCCAATTGCTGAATGGTGGTGGTTTTGTCAGGATCTGAGGAAAAACCATCTTCTGAGAGCTGCGTTTGTAGTCAGGGTAAGACTCGCTGTACCGAGATCGGGTTTGGTCAGATTATTCTGCCATCTTGTGGGCAATTCGAGCACGTGGAGGATTTTTTCTTAGTTATTCTAGAATGCAAGCTTTGTGCCTCTGTAGGTTAATATTTGCAGGAAGAAAATTTTGGTATTGTTGTAAGAGAGGATTAAAGGAGAAAAGAATGCAATTTCAAAACTCATCAGATTTTTTTTAGTTAATTGTGTGTTTGTATCCTATTATGCAGCTTAGTTATTTCTCCCTTTTTCATCTCTTTTCTTAAGTTAAGGAATGCATTTGCTACCTATGACATTTAACAGCAATAAGAAGGCAAATATAAATCATATTTTCTGGAGTGCAGTTCTTTGTCTATTAAGAAATAAACAGCAAACACCCCCCCAGTAAAACAGAATGAACAGACAACCTCCTGCTTTTTCCATAAATATTCCCTTTGAGCAGAAAATATTCCTTTTACAGCTTGACTGCTGTATCTTTGTATCTCTGTTGCTGGTGAGTACAGGGTGACCTATTGCTGTCCTGCTCTTCTTCAGACCTCTGGTGGGTTCAGCTATTTCACAGCAAATTATTGGACATTCCTCTACTGAGAGCTAGGAAGGGCTGCAAGAAGAGCTTATGCATAACCATAGAGAACTGTAGCTCACAAATTGGGTCTATCTAGCCATATCTCAGTCTATGTGCTGCTGGGCACTGAAAATAAACAGGTGATTTGTGTTGTGTACATTTCTGATGGTAAAAAAAAAAAAGGCATAGGAAAAGGCTACTTGATGATGTAGATATCAACATAACACATTAAACTTGAGCAATCTAGACCCATCTCTTTGTGCAATTCAGAAAAATAACATTTGGAAGGCACCGGGTGAATTCTTGTTGCCTTATTGCACAAATGTGCAGACTCTAGCTGAGAGTAATGAGTTGTAAGAAGTGATATCCAAACATACAAAACCATAGAGCAGTTTGGGTTGGAAGGGGCCTTTAAAGGTCATCCAGCCACCCAATCCAACCCCCTCTGCAATGAGCAGGGACAGCTTCAACTAGATTGAATACATACATATAAATATATATATATATATAAATATACATAAGAAATAATGTCTAGTACCTGAAGAGTTTACCTTTAAAGCGAGCCAGAAAGAAGAAGAGAAAAAAAGGGACATTTTATCTTCATTTTAAACCAGGGAATTAGTACAGCAATACTATGAGGAGGTGGGGAGACTGCTAGACCTTGAACTTGTATTTCCTTTTCCTCAGACCCCTTTCATCTTTACACTTTTACGTATAGTGAATTATTTACAATGGCAGCAGATCAACAGGAAAATAATACAAGTGAAGGGTAAAAAAAAAAGCAGCTCTAAAGTCCAGTTTAAAGAAAAAAAACACCTCCAAATATTCCTACCTGTCTCTGAAGCTAGCAAACATGTGGAGTCACCTTTACAGGCCACTGCTCCTTAGGATGCTTTTTCTCTGATGGAAAACAGAGGGAAAGTAAGTATTAAAAAAAACCCCAAACCACCTGCACAAAGGATGTTCACCATTTCTTTTGAATGAGGCCCCAGAGGCTGTGACACAAGGTAGCTGCTTTTCCTAAGGGGCCAGAGCTATTTGCTGGAGAAATATCCCCAAGTGCCTTGTTCCTCTCCTCAAAGGAAACAGAGCTTGTGTTTGGTTCTTTATTATTAAAAATTACAGAGGTTCTGAAGGGTTCTGTCAGTTTTAACTCTGCTGCTTAAAGCTGACCCTTCCCCAGGTGTCTTTGTCTCAGAAAAAAGTTAATTTTCCTGTCAGTTCTTTAGCTCCCTCTCTTCCTTACATGAGGTACTATCTGTGGTGTTGTGTTTGCTGGCGAATTAATCAACTACAGCAGACTCTGAACTGTGCCACTGGAGTAGTTTTACAAGTTTGCTTTTCTTGATTTTTATGGGGGAAAAGCTTCTTGTAGAAGAGAAGATTGTAAGTGGTGGTAACTGTTTAATCAAGTGAACCCAAGTTCAAAACGTTGTACATGAAAAGACATGTAATTGGTTTTTTAGCTGTAAATGGGGAAATACTTTAGACCATTAATCTCATCAAAAGTGGATTTTGTGGTTTGTTGTTGTGGTTAAATAATTTGTTGGACTTCCAAAAGAAAACAAAACTGGAAGAAACAAGCAGTACTGAAATAGAAGGTTAAAAAGAGGAGAAGAACTGAAAGAACTAAAGAAATCACTCTCTGCTTCTTAGGTAACAGTACTGTAGTTGACATGCCAAAATGACAATTTACATTAAATTGTCTAAAAGCTAGTTTGGAAGAAAGTTAAAATAACTGGAATAACTTTTTATGAGGTTGTAGTGGCAAGGTTTTAAGAATCTCTTACAAACATTGCAGAGAAAGCAGGAACAAGACAAGAACGTTGAAACTTAAACATGGTCAGCAAAACCCCATGCATCAGACAAATCAGAATATGTGTTGTCCTTGCTAAAAGACAAATGAGATAATTAAAAAAACACAGCTACATCAACAAAAAGCAGAGGACTTGCAAAGTAACTGATCAGAGTAATTGTAAAGAAAAAAAGCCTCAATTTTGCAGAGCTGGAGAAAAACCCACTTACTCAGAGCAGTGTGATATCAAAAAAGATGCTGGTACTGGCCACCTGGTGTACTGATTTGCAAAATATTAGTTGAATTAGAAGTAACTTTATTTTTGAGTTATATAATGCTTCTGGTCATATAACAAGATATTAAGCTCTTTTTTCAGCTCTTTTGGTTCAGATCCCCACAAGGTCATCAGCCTCTTTGCCTTAAAATATGTCTATTCTATCCTGCTTTTCAGCTAATATTTTCTATGCTCTCAAATAATTTTCCAGGGCAGAGAAACCAAACCATTTTGGCAGAATGCTGACAGACATCTAAACTAATCTGCAGCACGAGAGAGATCTCACCCTTTCAGTGCTAGTGGAGAAACTAAGAGTTCTTTAATGAAACTGGTATTTTAAAACTAGATTTATGATCTTTATTGCTGCACATACAGTTTTCTTTACAAATAAGATACCCTTATTTACATTTGGGTGCTTAATTTTAATTAAGAACAGCTGGCTGTTCTGTGCTGCAGAGAAGGATGATGGGCTATGTGCTACCACTTAATTAAAACTTGTAATGATGCTCAATTGTCATTCTACAGATACTATGATGCTTGAATGCTAAGGAGTGGATTTTGCTATTTAAAACTCTGTGTCCTGCTAGGCTCCTGATTAAGCACAGACTCTGTGCAGAGCCTACCAATATGTTGTACCTGGAGTTTGAAGTCTGCATAGTGACTTGTATGTCCAGGCTGCAAAGTTGAAAGATGCAAAGGAAACAAGAATCATAGAGCAGATACTAGATTGAAGGAGATATCTGGAGGTCATTTTGTTCAACCTCCCATTCAAAGCAGGTCCAGCTTCAAAGTTGTAT
This sequence comes from Illadopsis cleaveri, assembly GCA_013399915.1. Taxonomy (NCBI): domain Eukaryota; kingdom Metazoa; phylum Chordata; class Aves; order Passeriformes; family Timaliidae; genus Illadopsis; species Illadopsis cleaveri. Next base: position 41,646 of record VXBB01000838.1, on the reverse strand, counting down.
CCAACTTTGTCAAGATCATGCAGAAGAGAATTATACAGACAGAATTAGAGTTCCGACATGTCTTTAATGTAAAGCTGTTAAACAAGCCACCAGAATCTGTTTCACATACTCCATCTGTGATGCAGAGATAATTCTTGCATAAATACCCCCAAAGTATTTTGATCTGTCTGGATAAAATAAGAGCTTGAGACAGGGGCAGTTCCCCTCAGCACTAGGGTAAAATTATTTTTTCCTCCTTTGCTTGAAGATGTGGAGGAAGTATAAGAGAAATGTTGTGTTTCCTGTCACTATCAATGAGGGTTGCAAGTACTACTAATATCCTTTCCATTGAGTAAATAGGTCAGATTCATATTTTCTTGCTATTTAGAGTTTGAATCGCCCATTTTGCTGTTCAGCCACTTAGGGGAGATGCTGTATTTGTGACTGCAAAAGTTCTGAAAGCTTCTATTTTTGTCCAGTTCATGCAACTATTCACATCAGGGAGGATAGGAATACAATCCTGTAACATTATTTATATGAACTGAAACAAAAATGTCATATTCTAACTGTGCTGGCTTTAGTCTTCTCCCTGAACACTGATGAATAAATAAGAAGATTCAAACTGCTCATGTTAGTGACAATGGTGGAGCAGGCAGCTAAGTCTAAACAAGAATCCCCACGCTGAAAGCACAGCTGCATGTACTGGCTGAGCAAAAGGTTACAGTTCTCTGGCTTTTTTTACTAGTAACACTAAGCTTAAATCTTCTACACATAGCAATTAATTCTCAAAACCCTCTCTGTAAACCTTCTTGTTTTGCTAGCCTTCAGGCCTGCTGCAAAGGTGAAAAAATCCACAGGATGTAATTTGGCTAAGATCATGTCAGTCAATGACAAGAAGAGGTAAATACTGTTATATCCACTGCCTTCTAACTTTTATTTCAGCCTTGTAGTGTAGATTGGTAGAGCAAGGTCAGGACAGGCATATCAATTGGGACAGAATATGGGGTCTAGGTATGAAATACAGGGATCCTGGCAGGTGGGAGGGATTTTCAATAGCGGAGTTAGGGCAAGGGTTGACAGAGAGATTGATGAAGAAACACCTTTAATATCTTCTACTCACTTCTTTAGTTTTCTTAGTAACACTTCTGCCATGATTTAGCCATGAAAAATTTGAGTCTTAAAATTAGTTTAAATTTTCTTTTAGGATTTTTCAGCTTTTTTCTCCTGCCTCTGAGCTCTTTGTCTTCTGCCTTTTTATTTTGTTCTTTCTGGTATTTGCAATATTTCCTAATTTATTTTCTTCTGGCAGTTTTAATTGCTATGTTGTTTTACTTCCCTGCCAAGTCATTAATGGCAAGACACATAGAATATGTCACATTTGTCAGGAATAAGTCAGGTTTATGCTTCTTATAACTAGGAAAATATTTCATTGTAGATGTAATGCTTGCATTTACTGATACACCTCCTCACCTCTATAAACACAAGCTTTATAAATATTCTTCCTTTATTTTCATTTATTGACTTTTAAAAGGTGAAACACTTACCTCCTGCAGAAGAAATAGTTCTGTTCCATTATTTGGCCTGTAATTGGAGCTGAATTTACTGACAATTGTTGCAGCAGCCCTCTTGACAGAAGGTAGAAATGAGCTGAGGCACAGACTTCTTGCTCATCACAGCATGAAAAGGGTCCTGGTTTATTCCTCTTCACATCTCAGCCATCCTGACTCCAACCACTCACTGACTCTGCCTGCAGCAGCTCCTGCTGTAGGTTTCCCTTGCAGCCTCCGACTGCTGGTTATTTCCTACTAAACTCTGGCTGCAGGGATCAGTTTGCAGACTCTGAATTTAGGATTTTACCTACCTATACTATAACTGCAGGCCCAGAGTGACCTCCCAGCAGTGAGTCTCTCTCCTCAGGGTCCTGCTTCTTCATCCTCTCCCATTCATGATTCTCCCCTCACCAGCTGACCCACTCACTTTTATCACACTTATCTTTATTGGACATAACTGTAACTCATCAGGGGCAAGGCTAAATTGGTTAATTAACACAGCTGTTACTTATCTGGGGCAAAGCCACCTGTATTCCCTTCTCCTACGACCATAATCACAAGATTTTTTTTTGTATTTGTTAAAATGGTACCAGATTTACCTTTCTTTTCTCTCATAGCTTCATATCTCTTAAAGCATTCATGTTTTGATAAAAGGAATACCTCTCTCTGATGTCCAGAAGTTTTTAGGAACGTATGATCATGTTTAAAAGTCCTCTCTTACCTTCAGTCAGGGCAATGCATTACATACCTCTGCCACTTGATGACTTGCCAGTTTTGTGCTCTGCTTGCCTCACAGAAGGCACGTTTTTATAAACCAGTGCAATACCTCTAACATTTGATGTGCCTCATTAATTTCTGCAGCCTCCTCATTTATTAAAAGTCCTTCGTTGTCTCCAGTTTTATTCTTTTCATGATTTGTTATAACCCATCCAATTTTCTCTTAACTGATTTGACTGCTCTAATTCATTCTGCATTTTGGCTGCCCTTCTCTTTGCTGCAATAACACACTCAGTGTATTTGTATTCTGTTGCCAGCATTACCCCATTTTCTTTTAGTCTTAGATTCTCTATTAGTCCCTGGTTGCTTCCTGTTCTTTTCCAGATTTTTTTTCTGTATAGCTGATAACATCCCTGCTTCAAAAGGAGTTTTCACAAAAGGTTCCATTTCATTTTTGTTGAACTTGAATGAGAAATTACAGAAATGACAGTTTTTAGACAGGTAAATGGGAGTCTGAATGTTTAGCAGTCTGAGTATGGGTTACTCGGGTCAGTCTAAATGGGGATTACTACAGACTCTGGTCTGCGTTAAAACTCCAATGAAATAGAAAGATAGTGGCAATTGACTGTCTGGTTGTGATGTTGCTGGTCTATTAGTCATGTCTCTGTATTCTTTTTTCCTTGAATTGCTTTCCAGTGTATTTGCCATTTCTAATGACAGCTTGATGTTTTTTTCTATACCAGGTGTTAAATTAGGTGACCTGTACACTGCCTGACATGGAGTAGCTTTAATATTTTATGCGGCTGGGACATGGAGGGTGTTACCAAAGCAGATGGACAGCTACTCTCTCACAAGTGCTCCTCCCAGGTGAAAACAAAAGGCCACGAATCTACTGCAGTCCTTCCATGTGTTTTATAACTTAGGAGAGATGTTTAAACCCCACCTGGGGTTTAATAGAAGCTGTTCAGACCAAGACCTCCTGCCTATGGGGAGAATTAATTTTCTTTTGGATGAACTGTCAGTACTGTGCTAACTATTGGATCTGGGAACAACTTGTCCCTAGCTGATCCTGGCAAAATTAGCGAGTCATGGGCTGACTTCTGCAGAATTTACAGAGGAGCTGTTTATTGTCAGGTGCCCATTACTCAGCCTCTATCAGCAGAAACCTGTTGAATTTGCCCCTGCTAGTTTATAGTAGATTTCATCCATAGTGCTGTAATCAAGGAAGCAGGTATTATATATTTCTTTTTCTGTAGGCAAAGTGTAATGGCTGGCTGGAAGATCTTGTTTTGTTTATGCTGTTCATTTCAGTTTTCAAACCAAGCAAGTGAGACATTAGCATTGTATCAGCCAATACTAAGGTAAGCCAAGTCAGGACTGGGTGATGATAGGTGAAGTGTGATCAATATTGTATATTAAAATTTTAAATTTATCATCACTGCTAGGATTATGTAAAATGGGGTGGAAGGGGCTAAATTACTGCAAAACTGCAAAGTGAGGGACTATCACAAAGACATGAACTGACAACTCAGGAAAGCCTCTCTTGGAAAGCTGTAATGCTTGAGGGAGTGGATCGCAGAATGGGCACCTCTAATGCAGTAGTTTGTGGAAATACAGAGAGCACTGACATCATTGTGAAGGTCTCCTACACAGCATTGATGTTTGCACTTGGAAAGCGTTGTGAACCATTCTGCAAGATTTGTTTTGGCATCTGTCTTCCCTTTTGTTTCCTGAGAAGGTTGTGTTCAATGGAAAAGGAAAAAAAAAACTCTTGGGTGTAGAGTTTAGTAAGCTGACAACAAATGGCAGCTTGAAAGGGGTGATAATTTTTTTTCCCCCAAGTAATGAGTTGCTTGCATGTTTGAAGAATGAAATAAATTCTGTACAAACTAGCAGAAGATTTTTTAAAAAAAAAAAGAAAAAAGAAGTTTCCCTTTTGACTCTAGCCAAATAAATGTGTTTAAACCCAAGCTTTCTTTTGGTCCATTTCACAAAATTCACAATTAAATGGGACACTGTCAGGACCAATTTTCTATTTTAAAGGAAGGTAGTTTAGCATCTCTGCCTGTGAAAAGTCAGTTTACTTTTTCTTTATTGCATCTTGAAATTTGAAGGAATGGTTAATTAGGAAGGTACCTGTCAAATGCTAAGCCCCTAAAGTGATTAGTCTGGATTATGTAGTGCCCTGTGGTGACTTACCTTTGTTATCATCCATGAATCATAAAAGATATTGAATATTTGTGCTATACAAAAAGCCAATTGATTTGAATCAAGGTGAAAGCAATGCCACAGCACAATTAATTCTAGTTCCTATACCATTTATAAGAACAGAATTTTATGTGGTTCTTAATAACTAAGATACAATTTTCTATAATTCTTTGTACAGTTATTCATTAAAATCCTTTCAGGAAATTCCTTCAAATTATAATATTATATAAATAGACTGAGTTAATACAACTGCTATTTGAATTTCTATGAACAATGCTGTAATTTAAAGCAAGTTCATGCAGTTTTTATACACTCAGTCAAACTAGTTTAATTTAATCCAGTCTCTCACTTATGTATTATGTAAATCAATGTTCTTCCATGGGTATTTTTGCTCTGTGAGTGGAAGACATTATCTTAGATATGCTTCTAAAATTGACTTTTACTGCCCATTTAACCAAAATTTAACTCTATTCAACTAGCCTGATTGTGTGGTCAAGATTTCAAAGAGCATTGAAAACGTTGATGCTTTTGTTTGTAATGCTCCTGCAGTGTACAGGATAAAAGCTTTTTTCAGCTGGGCCTCTTGGTATAGGAGAAGGGCTTCTTCACGTAAGAGTTAAAAGAGTGAAACAAACAAAATTAAAAGTCCCTAATATGAAATTGTTGTTAATGTAGATTCTAGGCATTCCTTAGGGGATCAAAGCAAGGTTTACTTTAACATTCTGAAAAAGTTGATATAAGAATGAAATTTGGGTAAGAGTGAGTGAACTCTTGTTTAGGTAGTGTTGAACCACTACTTGTGTAATACAAATTATACATACAGAGAATGCCTCTGTATCAGAGACAGTGGCAAATCCATTACTAGTTTTTAGAAGGACTTTGGATAAGATGTGGAAAATTGCTGACTGGTGAGTCTGATGTCCCTAGAGGGAGAAGGAAGCCATAGATAAATAGAATGTACTTGGGAAGGGCTAGTGTACCTTCTGCAGGAATCATGTCTCATGATTCTGCTGTAGTTCCCTGAAGGAATCACAGTTGTGTGTTTGACAAAGATGATCTAATTGAGGTTGACTTCAGAAGGTCTTCAAAATTCCTCCAAAACACTTAGAGAAGCCAAACTGCTATAGGATAAAAGGAAAGGTCTTCACATATATTAGTAACAGTTGAAAAGACAGGAAACAGAAGGTAGGAACAAATGTGCAGTTTTCTCAGTGTAGGATTTTCCCCTGGCAAATTCCACCGAGATCTGCCTGAAGACCCATGTTATTCAATGTAATCAGTCTAGGAAACAGAGTAGAGAGGGAGGTGGCAACATTTGCTGATGGCATTAAGTTGTGCAGAGCAGTAAAAGAGAAAACTTTCTGCAATGAAGAAAGGTCTTACGACATGGAGTGATAAAATGGCAGATTAAATTCACTGTAGAGAAAGGTACAGCAACAGAGATGAAGAAACTGATTCTTGGCTTTATGTTTGTGATGAAGAGTTCTGAATTGGCTGTTACTAGGCAGGAAAGAGAGTGCAGTTATGAGTATTTTAATGACAATGTAAGTTCAGTGCTCTGTGATGATTTCAAAAAAGCAAAAAAGAAGATAGGTGTTGGGAGTGATCAATATGGAGAACAAAATAAATATCATACATTTTCTGATCTCAGAAGCTGATAGCAGAAAGAGGAACTGGGAAGATTGAAGTCACCAGATGACTTCCGTATGAGAAGTGACTACGGAAATAATGACTGAAGGCTCTGGGAATCTGCTGATGGTGATTGAAATAGGATTTATTAAATGATGAGCAAGAGTGAGAGAGAGATGAGTGAGAGAAGAGATAGGCTCCAAATGATCATTCTTTTTTCTGGACTGTGGAAGGAAAGCACCAAAATGAACTCTCAGGGTGTTCAAAACAAAGAAACAGAATCCAGCGTGTTTGCATAGTGTGCACCTGACGCATGGAATTTGCTGCCAAAAGGATATTGTGCATGCTAAAATCTTTGTGCAGGTTCAAAATCCTGAAAGATTTCATCCAAGTTTGTTAAACACAATCATTAGACTTCTAGCTGAGAAAGTTATCTCCCCAAGTTACAGACCTTTGGAAGCTGGGGGCGTACTGGGATACGTCACTTCACATTTGTTCTGCTCTTGTGCAGAACTATTCCCTAAGCCTTGGTTATTTCTGGAGAGAATAAATGGACGATTTTTATGTTCTGAGATATCGAAGATAGCAGAGTAATTTTTGTAAGCTCTTAATTTCTGTTTGTATGGTATATAACTAGCTAGAACCTAAGCAAGCCCTTCTGTGTAAACTAGCATTTGGTGACATTAAGAGAAACACACAGATGCTATATTGTGGGACGTGGACAAACAAGAACATGACACAATAATATACAGAAGATGTGTCAGAATGGTGAGGCTGGGACTTACACTTGAATTTATCACTGTTCAACGAGGCCTTGTTCCCACTTTAGATATCTCACTTCTATCATCAGGGAATTTCTTGAGCTAAAATTAAGTTCAAAGATGTTAATGCCAGAAAGAAAGGGAGATTTTTGTCTCCTGCCCTCTGGTAAAGATACATAATTGTGTTGCCAGTAAATTTTTCTGCTGTAGGTGACAGCATCTTTAAGCATTATGGTTTCCAAATGGGACACATGGGGACTTGCTGGTAATCAGAGCTGGGGAGCAGAAAATTAATAAGAAACCTGCTCCTGTATTATAGGTCATAGAACAACAGAGCAGAAACTACACCTATCCCCTACTAACACCCAGATTGTCTAGAGGATTTGTAGACTTTGCTGTCTCTGTGTGATACAAACCTGCAAACACATTCTTCCAGATGTGGAAATATTGTCTTCTACAGAGAGGATAACTGTTTGACCTTTTTGGAGAAGATTATTTTGCTGTGGAATTGATATGTTATTAATCATGATATTGACAATATTGCACTATAGTGTTTTTAATGTCCTAGGTGCGAATATTTTCTTGGATAGCAGGGATTTTTTAAACTCTACACATAGGACAAAGCTGGCTGAAGCTGCCCTAGGTGATAATGGAAACAGCTGCTTTGACTGAAGTGTTTATTTCTGCCAGTTTTCCTGTTCTGGGTAGGTAGTGTAATAGCTCGCCTTTTTAAAAATGCCTTTCCCCCCCACCCCCTCTCGCCCCCTTTGTTTATACCCTGGGAATCACAAAGGTAACTTTGAGAGGACTTGCATAGCTGTCTTTCCTTGCACGAACGTTTGTTTCCCCTGGGAAATATTCACTCCTTCCCTTAGGTGTCACTGTTTATCGTTGCTAGGCTTGCACAGGCTCCGCAGGCATTCGGAGTCTGGCTGAATGGTGGTTTTGCTCCATCCCTCAGGAGTCTTGGCAAGTGTAATGTGTGTAGCCTGCTCTGCCAGTCTGTGCTGCCTCACATACTTGTCTCCCTCCTACATCAGAGAATAGCAGTGACAGCCTGTGTAAGGCTGTTACCAGAGATCTATATTAGTGCAATGTTATAAAAGATACCTTGCCAGTAATTTCTCATGTGGGATATGCCTCTAAAATGAGCTTGATGGTTGTATGTACTTATTTTCTTTAAAAAAGAGTGATATTGCTAGTAAGCATGAAATTTCTCAGAAATCTAAGCTGTGAGCCCTTTAATTTTTAATTTTTTTTTAGTTTTGCTTCAGAAAGATGTCAATTCTGGCAAATTTTTCCCTTTCCAGGTCAACTTTTTTTTCATATCATCATTTTATTAAGAAAATTAAATCAATGTTTATGTATATAAGTGATGGAAAAAAATATTGCTGTCAACACTTGCCATTTACCCAAGAATTAGTTCTTATCTCAAACCATCTATCTGATGGCTTGGGTCATTATACTGACTTCTAAGCAAGCATTTAATTTCTTCCTGCTTCATGCAATACAGCTTCAAAACTTGTAAAATTGCCAGGGAGGGCTATTTCACCTGCCATCCATCTATTCCTACAATGAATATCTAACACTGTCACACCCAGGACCTTGAGCTATTTAGTTATATTCACTAGATCTCACTCATTACAACTGAAGTTGGGACTCTTTTGCAAAATCCTCACTGTGTGCAACAAAGGAGGCAAACTGTGCCTACTATCACCTCCTCAGGGGATTGCTTGCTTTGGTAGAAAGGAGTTTTAAATGATTTTTATGCTTGCAGAAACCACAATTGTTTTTACAGGAAGCCTAAACCCCCAATAATTGCAAAAGCTGAACTACCATGCATAAGAAGTTTACGGTATATAATACTTACAACATCTGATAAAAATATAACTGGAAGAAAACTAATGACTTGTGAAGGTCTAGGTGATTGAGGTTTATTTTTCTTTATTTGTTTTATGTTGTGAAGGTATTAAAAAAAAATTCTCTAAGGGTGGAGTTTCTTGTTTTTAATCCAAGAATGACCTAGCATTATGGGGGGAAAAAAGTAGATCAGACTGGCTAGCGGATTACCCAGGGAAAACTCTGGTATTTTTAACCATGCAAATAGCTAGTCATCTGTTTTGAAATAAAGAGGATTACTTTTGCTTGATAGCTCTGTGTAGTGTTTTTGCTGTGCCCGGAGTATGAACCCTGCAGCCTCCAAATAAGGGGAAAATGGCCATGGATCACATCATAACTTTAGCTCCAGGAAGAAAATGCTGTGGTCATTTACAACGTTTAATCTAGGTTTGGACAATTGTGTGCATGCTAGCTCATTGATGGCTACACAAGCAAGAATTGCAGCAGGGATTGCTACACTCCTCATACGAGGGATTTCATCCTCAGTAAATGGAAAACAAAAAACAAAGCCCACTTTTCTGTCCACAGGCAGAATTCCTTTTTATTTCACCGGTAAGTAAATCAAGGAGCCATCTGTATCTCCTGCGGGGTTCAAATCTCACAGCCAGTTTCTCCATGAGCTGGCAAAAATGTACATACATGAGAAAAACGGGTAGCACCACTTCTTTTCAATTACAAAGCGAATTTTCCCCCCTGTTGCTAAGCTATACGTCTCCTGTTATAACTCTCCTAACAATGCTGGTTTAGGAGACTTGTTGATTTGGCAAATTAATGATTCTAAATTACATATGGGAATGGGTGAATTTTGCTCCTGTTGAACAGTCTGAAAGGCTTGCAAAAATAAGAGGAAAACTGACTGCAAAGAGAGTGTCCCTGGGGATTTTCACACTACTGGCCAACCTGCTTTTTGTACCAATAATATGTTATTGACATTTAAATGTTATTTTATGAGGCTGTAGTCAGTGGGAAGGATTTTTTGTTATTTCAGCCGAAAGGAAGTCAAAGCTCAATGTCATTTCTGGTATGTATATCTTAAAGCTGAATACTAGAATAGTGTTCACTGAAGGTTTTTGTGTCATACTTATCTGATGCCTTTCAAGTAGGATACTAATAGTGTCTTGTTTTAGCAGAGCAGAGGTCATTGAATAAAACCATTCTAACTGCAAATGGTAGTCAGGTCTATTAAATGAAGAGCAGGTCATCTTGCATGAAATGTGAGTGGAACCAATAATGTGACTGCTTGCCTTTTGTTTTGTTTTGGTTTGATTCGGTTTAGTTTTTTTTACAATCAAGGACCACAGATACTTTTGCAACCTTTTTGTCTTCGTCATTAATTTTATCTTACATCTGAATACCCATGACTTTGAAAGTACATGTTTTTCCAAGTACATATTACCAAGATACATGGGTAGAAAGTGTATTTTGAAACTGTTTCTAGCTGGTTTGTTGAGTACACTCAATTAGAAAAGATGTCTGGCCAATTTTTCTCTTCTGTGTTTTTTGGCTTCTGTTGAATCTTGAATTTTAAGGTACTCTGAGAAAAGCATGTACAGAAGAACATTATATGTATTGGCTACAGAAATAAAATGCTATAAAGAAGCAGTCTGAAGATAAGTGATGTCTCTTCTAAACATTTCCACAGATTAACTAATTATAGATATTATCATCTGCCACTAATTTTAAAATATGCTTTGAGAAATCTTTCTTAAGCGAACTTGGAACAATTCACTGTCAAAGGTGAATAACAAGAACAACTCCCTACCCTGTACGCTCCCTGACTACTTATGCAATATGCTGTTTGGTTTGGTTATTTTTTTCAATTCTGTTTCTATGAAGTCATTATTTTTACTTTAGAGAGGCCTAGTTTATGATTATTTTTTTAAAGCTTGAGTTTTGCATTACTATAATGGCAGGAAGGGGAGGAATCATGGTACGTGTGGGAATGAAACAGCACTTGTGCTCTCACCCTTCCTTACCTGTTCGGAAATTTCTGTTTCAATGACTGACAAAACCATGGAGATTCATGTGATAGAAGCACTGAGAACACACTGGTCAAGTGATACTTTCTGATGTCAGACATGCACAGCAAACCAGAGTCTAGTCCTGTGGCAATGAGTTTCTTGACTTGTCCCAAGAATGTGGCTTTAATATCTTAAGGAACCATTTTATTTCAACTACAAAGTCTGTCAGGGTATTCTTTGTCAGGATAATCCAATGACACAACTTTGACGCATATTTTCCTCATGTCTTCAGGTTCAATTACAAGTTTTGTATCAGTTTTTTAGTCTGCTGTGTGTGGTTTTTTCATGTTGGGAATTTAGTTGTTCATAATTGCTTGCCTGCTTTAATTAAAATAAGAATGCAAGCTGTCTGCCTTGGTAACCTCTTTGCCAAAAAAAAGTTGTCCAGAGGTGGAATTCTTCAGGGTTTCAGCTACGCTTTCTTGGTTCTTAATGTGGAGTGTGTTCAATCTCATGTGACACTGCATGCTGTCCCTTGGATCCAACCATTCTGTGTTCCCATGAGGCTGTTTCTGATGGCTGACTGGACAGTCTGGCAAGAGAGGAAGAAGAAGGAGTGCTGTTTTGTTGGTAGAAGTCAGAAACTTCACTTAGGTGTCAGATTTTTGAAGATAGAGTCTGTATTCAATTGCTCCATCTTCTACTGCACCAGGTACTCTGCAAGGGAGAGTTGTGCCCCGCTGTGGGCTGCCTGCTGGTCTGCAGAAGTTGAAATTGCTTGAGAGAAACCAAGAGGAACTGGAAGAGTAATTCTCTTTGGGAGCTAGAGTTTGAAGAGCTCAGCAAGCCATCATTCACTGAACTTGGCCAGATAGGGTAGAAAGAGCAGGTTGTCATTCCAGCTTCTGGCAGTTATCATTTTGGAACAACTGCTGAACAGAGTGAGGTGAATCAAACCACCCAAGTATGTCTGACCTCTTGCACAACAAAATGAGAATGGTTTTCTTGAAGGCTTCTTGTGAACCTAATGAGTACCGTGGCTGGTATGAAAACAAAGGAAGTTAGAAAATGTTAGGTACAATTCTAAATAATTCTCTGCACTACACCGACTTTTGTCTGTTCCAATTACTTGTTCTCTACTTGTTCTCTCAGCTTTTATATCTTAGGATAAGGTTTGAATTTCCTGAATTCCTGCTCACAATCTGTTTCTACTATCTAGAGGAAAAAAAAAGACCAGGAAAATTATCTCCTTATTTCAGGCCTCTCAAGCCCTGCATAGCATGCAATTTTGTTTATAGAGACAGAAAGGTCAGATGAAACAGACTTCCACTTGCTATGCTCAGCATCTGGTTTGATAATTTTATTCATTCTCAGGAGCATATCTCCTTCCAAACTGTATCTTCTCATAGAGGTAATGCCATAATCTTATCAACACTTTAAGAACTTTAATATTCTCTCTCTGATTGTCTCTCCTAACAGTTTTCAAGGAAAAGATCATTTATTCAGTGACCCTGCTGCCTTTGCTTGTCTCAGAAAAGTGTCTGAAGAGAATTCGAAGTCTTTTACTACCTAATGTAACAATGCAATTCATTCTCTTCTGTGTCTTCTTGTAGTGTCTCAGGAAGAAACTTCCAATTTCTTCCTTTGTTCTTCACTGCCAAGACGTAGAGGAGCACAACAGCCTAGTTGCCCACAAATCACAGCAGGGAGTTATAAGTTCTAGCAGTGGTATAGCTTTTAGAAACCGCTTTGAGTGGTAATGAAGAAATAAAAAAGAAAGAAAGAAAGAAAGAAAGAAAGAAAGAAAGAAAGAAAGAAAGAAAGAAAGAAAGAAAGAAAGAAAGAAAGAAAGAAAGAAAGAAAGAAAGAAAGAAAGAAAGAAAGAAAGAAAGCACAAAGTGGTTCAACAGTTTCAGAGGCAGTGGACAATTATGGTACACTTTACTCCTTCTGCTGCAGCACCTGCGAAAAATGTCATTTGTCTTCTAGAAATCATACCCTTTATTGTTGAGTCAATTTTTCTTTACAGGTCTCCTCAGACCTGGGACCATGGCTAAGCAAGCTGTTCCTTGCAGTAGCTTCAGCCCTTGCAAGCTGGCCCACCAGGTAACTTTTGCAACACCTTCATGTTAAGTCCCTTAATCCTTTTCCATTCCTCCCACCCACATGCATCTGGAAATTAGAAGGCAATTCCAGTGTGGCTAATGTAGACATTAGCAATAAGGAATAACTTCCTCAATAATGGGGAAAGTCCTAGTGACATAACTTACTCTGCCTGTAATCCATCTTTCAAAGACTCTGTTACCAGAGATCTTCCAGGATGATATTCCTGGGTCTATCCCTTATTAAAGGAAGGAGCTGGACTCTGATCACTTCCAACACCTCTTCATTTTATGTGAGGAGTAATGACTATTTTACCCTAAACACGGAATGACTGATGACTATAGCTAAACACTGGGACCTGATCACATTGATTGTCCTGCTTGAAGACTTGGCCACAGCATATTACACCCCTTTCCCATCCTTCATGCCTGTTTTCTTTCCCATGGGAGGTAAGGAATGGGAAAAAGGGGTGAGGGGAATCAGAATATTTGTGAATGCCTGTCTTGACGGTAGCAGGATGCAGAGACTGCAGTGAGACCAAATGGCTGGGAAGCACTCCCAAATTCTGCAGTAAGGTATAGAAAACATTTAATATGAGAAAATATTTTAAAGAAGTTGCTACTAGAAGCATGTACAAGGAATTTGACAGTCTGGAGCCCTTTTTAACAGACACAAAAACTTGAGTTTTTCAGTAGAAATTGTAGAAGTCACTAGTTTAGCTTGTCCAGGACTTACCATATAAAGTTTACGGGCAACTTGAGGTTGTTCAGGGGATGCCTTCTGCAGATCCTCTCCGTGCAGGAATATAGTAATGGATTCCTTATGGAAATTGACACTTGAAAGAAAATAAGAGGGCGATTTAAGAAGAGAAGGTCTAACGATGAGAAGTAGCAGCTGTGAAAAAGTTCCGAAGCAGGCACTGAAAAGCAACAGTTATTAAAAAAAAAAGAAACTTTTCTTTTTCATCAAAGAAATGATAGAATAAACTGGACTGACTTCCAAGCCACACTATGGCACAGCTTCCCTGTATTTTTTGGGATGTTAAATTATTCATTTTAGTAACTACCTAATTTTTGGGAATCTAGGTCCTGTCAGACATAGTGCAGCATGAGATTCTTTATTAATTACCTGTATCCTATCATATACTCTCTTCCATTACAATAACAAGAAAGAGAAAACCTTTAGACACAGATCTGTTTTTCTTAGTAGATACATTAAACAATTCTGCAGTAATCAGGTGTGGTATTCAGAAGCAAAGCTACTGTTATTCCAGAGTTTTACTTTCAAAATCTGTCTAGCTCTAAATTCCATCCCAACAAACACATTTGGCCCTTTTTCAGACTTCCCTGACTTTTCACTCAGAATAACTAGACATTTCTGAGTAAGTTGCAACACTTGGAAGTTATAAAGTACCATTTCTACCCTTCTTCCTCATTTCTCCCTCCTTTGTTTCACGTTGTTCTCCTCCCTGATGCCTGACCAGAGTAAATGCCTGAGTGTCTCATGTTTATTCACCAGGCTGCTGATGATAATCACGATGAAATTTCAGTAGCTTTCAGCTAGGGCAAGTGTTATTTTTTAGAAAGCATTTCTATTCCAAGTTATTGCATATGATATCTTAGGCCTTGATCTTATGAAAATCATACTTGATGCCAGGAGTAGTCAGGCTGGTAAAGCCAAGCACATACATAAATGTTGGAAGGATTTGTTCTTTCCTAAGTGTAAGAGTGAAATAATTTAACAAATTGTGTCATACATGTAAGGAGTATTTATCAGGCCCACACAGAACAGTTGTTAATATTTTAGAATTGTTATCCATGTATCCATGTCAAAATATTGGATGTTCACCCCAGGTGAAGGTTTTTGGAAACAGCCATCATGTAGTGGGTTGTTAAATAAGCTGAAATGCTGTTTGTGTGTTTGGGTGTGGTTAAAGTGTGGGGATTTTAGGACTGCATCTTGTCACAGTTAGAGGAATAAAAATTCTTCCAGGTTTGTTACAGGAGCTCCTGTCTGCCACCTTGTGTGACATCTAAAGTACAGAATTGGATATTTAGAGGAAAACTAGTAGCAATGGTTGTCAGGTTTTAGAAATAAGTGCTGTACCTTCAGATCACTGAGGTATGTGCTCCCTTGGAAAAACAGTCAGCTGAGAGCTAGAAAGTTCTTTGGGATAGAAGGACCTGCATATACATTTTGAATACGTAATAATTAGAGAGAACAAACTGAAACATTTCAGTGGGAGATAATAAATGAAATGCAGGTAATGCTAACAGATCACAGTCCTGATCTTAAATGAGGGGAACTGGAAAACTCTCATTGCCTCCAAAAAAACATAAGGAGATCCTATTCTTTATCTCTAAATTAATAGTCAACATTAGTTTATTTTTCTTTATACTGCTCTCTGGGCTATTTCTCTTAAGCCTGTGGCAATTAAGAGTTAGTAATGTTTTGCCTGTCATAAATGCTCCTTCTTTTTTCTGTGTAGCATAGACTTCAATTTGTAATTTCTCATTCCATCCTTCCACAGTGAGCTTCTGCTGATCTGCTCTTTCTATCTTGTTTCCAAAGTATTCCAGGTGATATCAGCTGGATCTATTTTCCTGCCCCAAGATACATTTCCTGTTTTCAGGACTGTTGTAGTCCAAATGGACTCCCCACCACTTTACTTAGCTGTGTTCCCAACTGTTAATCCTTAGAGCTACTGCCAGCCTTTAATGGAGTTTTTATCCAGGCAGAGAAATGGGAGATGCCGAGTAAACTTGGCACTGAGATCAGTAGACGAGCAAATTCAGCATGCTAAGAACATTGAAGCCCAGATGCATGTAAGTATTTAATTATCCAGATTTAAACTTCTGACTCCCCACAGATTTCAGTGGTGAGTTATCCCTCTAATTAAGAGCCATGGCAGATAACTTCTGCTCATTTTACTTGCCCGAGTAATGTAGTAAAAGCAGTGGCACTTCTGGACTAAATAGGGTGAAGTGTTTAGATCCACTACAAAGCAGGTCAAGAGAGGTCATCCTTCCCCTCTGCTCAGCCTTGGTGAAGCCACATCTGGGATGCTGTGTCCAGATCTGGGCTCCTCAGCACAAGAGAGACATGGAGATCCTGAAGCAGGTCCAGCCAAAGGCAACAGAGATGATGAAGGGACTAGAGCATCCTTCTTAAAAGGAAAGGCTGAGAGAGCGTGCCTGTTCCACCTCGAGAGGAGATGACTGAGAAGGGTGACCTCATCATACCTCTGTCAGTATCTAAAGGAGGGATGCCAGGGGGATGGGCCAGGTTCTGCTTAGTGGTGCTGGGAAACAGGACAAGGGGCAATGGGCAGAAGCTGATAAACAGGAAGTTCCACCTGAATATGAGGAAGAACTTCTTTACTGTGCAGGGACCATACACTGGAACGCATTGCCCAGAGAGGTTGTAGAGATATCTCAGTGGAGATATTCCAGAACTGTCTGGACATAATCCTGTGCTGTGCACTCTGGGGTGACCCTGTCTGAGCAGGGAGATTGGACGAGATGATTCACTGTAGTCTCTCCCAATCTTACCCATTCTCTGATTCTGTAAAACAAACAAGTTGTTTAAGTTACTTAGCTAATGACCTTTGTTCATTATCTAAACCCCTTACCAATACTTATAAATGCAATTAAACAAATGTGGAATCAAACCTAAGATGTACAAATCTAAAATTAGAAAAGTAATTTGTTCTATATTTCTTAGTTTTAAAGGGAAAACATTTTTCACCAGACTGAGAAAACTGTGAAAACTTTCTCATTGAACTAATAAAGTATTTAAAGATAATCTTGATAATTAATATACTCAAAGCTGATCTTCAAAGATTTGAAATAATATTGAAATGAAAGTACATAGGCATTTCTTATGCAATGTTATACAGATATTTGTACATGTACGCAGGATAGATGCAAGGGCCTTTCTAGGGTGGACTTCACATCACACTCCAGCTTTAAAAATTTGTCTCTCTGAGTTAGACATTTACTTTCATCTGCTAATCTAGATTGCCTTATTAGCCAATGGAGAGAAGTAAGGGACTCTAAAATGTCTTTCTTACCATCTTATGAAAAATTGGACAAACCACAAATTGAAAATTCTCTTTCAGAATGGAGGGGAGTCTGTTCAGCTTGCCTGATCAGCAGGTGACATTTGAAGAAAGACCACCATTTTCTATGACTGTAAATCACTTTTCACCAAAGAACTACCATTGGATTGAAACAGTGAGTTATTAAAGCTCTAGGAAATCCTCACCATCCTTTCAATTCGAGACTTCGGGAAGCACCGTAGGAGATTGAAAGTGGTGTGGGAGTAGGGTGTTTTTACGGTGTGAGAAGGGTGGTTTTTGATCAAAGACTGGAAAAATGTGTCCGTCAGTTTGTTCATCCTCTGACTGTAGGTGTTAGAATTCCTGCTTGGATACAGAATCCTTGCTGTGACTCCTGAGGAATGCTAGAAGATGAGAAAGTGGAGAAGAACATTTCATTTGCTCAAAAAATGTTCGTGTGGCTACAAGATGAACAGCACCTTGTAGAATCAATCCCCACAGCACCAACCAACTTAATGAAGATTATTCCTGAAGCAATCTATTCATTACTGGTGATCAAAATCTTGTGCCTGCTGAATGTATACTGCCAGACATTCTACTCCCCCAGAATCGCCCTGTGCTATCATCCTACACTGAAAGTTTACACTTCCTCGGTCTGCTCCAGTTTATATCAAATGGAGATTATTAAATTATACACAGGGGAACAGGTGGGTGGAGCAGCTGGCATGAGAAGTGAGCAGCCTGACAACAGAAAAAAAATCAGGGTAGATTGCAGCACAAAAATTTTTCCTAGGAAATTGCAAATTTCACAATCTGTTCATAAGAACTGATGGTATAGCTCGTGTGCCAGGTAACAAGTCTGGGAGACTCTAGACTTCACTGGAAGCAGACTATTCAAGACCTTCAAAGATCTTGTTAGTTTTGGCTTCAGTCTATTACACTATATCAAGCAATCCTACTCATTCTGGAAAGCAACCCTTTATGAATTTCTAAAGTAGATTGAAAAGGTCACAGTGGTTTTTCAGTCTTAATTGACTGGCTGACTGGCTGACTGACTGGTTTACTTGTATTTTTTTTTGCAGATGAAACTTTAAACATAGCTCTGTGAACTCTCAAAGTCGTGCAGAATTTGAAGGGTTTATCTTTGGTTTGATCCAGTGACATGAAGAAAACATTGTCTTGAACTGGTTCAAACAAAGACCAGTCAAAGAAAGCTGCCCAAATAAAGAGGCTCCCCTGAATTTGGGTACATTGTGGACCGTGACGTAATGCAATGAAGTGTTACACATTCAGAAGTACCCAAAATTTAGATTCTAGTGAACTGGAATATTCAAGGAAAATGCAGTAAGTCAGGACAACATAATAAGGCCAAAGCAGCAAAGTTTCCACAATAAGTAAGTGCTTAGAGAGCTATGAAGAAAGTAGGTGACAAGATCAGATGTGGAAGAAAAGATAAGCTGCCAGTAAATGTCTAATACTGTGGCAGTTTATCATTTACAGGGATCCAGAGTGAAACAGCCTCTTAGGTCACTATCTCAGGACACTGCAGAACAAGGTCTTACCTTTGTGAGCTCAGTTGCCGTGTTTCATCTCTGGCTGTCTCCTGTTTTGACTTAAGAAGCTTTTTGCATTAAAGTTTCATTAAAACACATACATTTCTGCAAAAAGTTGCACTTCTAACAAATTAGCATTTTTCAAATGAAAAGTATTTAATCAAAAAGTTTCCAGCCAAGTCTAATTATAGCATCCTTTTTAAATGTTTCAGGGTTTCAGACAGCACTTCAAAAAGTGCTGTGCTCTTTCAAAAAGTAACACAATGAAACATTCTTTATTACTGGTCTTTCATATTACTCAAATTACTAGAAACAATTAAATATGTGATAAAAGTTATCTTGATAAGCATTTGACATGCCACTGAATAATGTTTGGTGTCTCGAGTTTCTAATTTCCCTCCTTTAAAATCAAACTTCCTTCTACTTATCTGAATTACTGTTGCACACAAGCCAAAGTTCACTTGGACTTCCTTTCTACATAAATTCAATTAAGAAATGTAAACATTTGGAGTCTCTCTTGGGGGGGAGGCAGTGAAAAAAAAGAAAAATAAAAGGAAGACTGTCGGTGGGAAAGATGCATGTAGGCCAAAAGGAGAGAGAACTATTTTTATGTGGAGAAAAGAATCAGTAGCAGCTTTTGACATGGACAAAGTAATCTGTTACTAGAGGCAGTTTATGGCAGAGGTTGGTCAGACAGCTGTGCATGAGAGAAAGGTAACCCAGTATAGTCATAGGGAGAAAAACGCTTCTAATGGCAGGAGAAATGTTTAGCTTTCGGAAATATTTTTACTATTGTGGAACATGCAGTGAGTGCTGGTTTGAAACTAGTGTGTTTTCTTTCTGTTGACATGCCGCTTCTCGTAGGCCCTTGTCCAACAACTTGCAAACTCCTGGTGTAATCTATAAGGCTGTGATAAAATTTACAAAAGTAATGGTATAGAGAGAAATAAGACAACAATAGCAGGAGAGAGAATATAGGGTCAGTCTCGGTGTGGAAGCTCGTCTGTGCATTATTTTAAGGCATACTTGATCCAGTAACATGGGAATTGTCAATGCAGGTTTGAGACCACTGCGCTGGCAAAAGCTGGGTAATACATGCAAAGGCCAACACACTTCTGAGTCATTGTCTAGAGTCTGGTAAATGATGTGACAGCTGGTGGGGTTCTTAATATCAGCATCCAATCCAAGGAAACCAGCTGAAGCATGTAGCTGTGAAAATTCATTACCCATTTAAAAAGTTCAAAGGGTATGTGAGGAAAGTTAGAAAAAGACTTTGGCTTTTGAACACTCAGCTCTTTCACAGGAGCTCCAGGAGTTATAAAAAATTGTTTAAGAATGCATGCTGAGAATACTTCAGCTAAATGACTCTTAAAAACTGGGCTTACAGAAGGTATGAATTCCAAGCAAGTCGACAAAATCCTATAGCTAAGACAGAACAAGCAAAGGAAACTCCCAAACCAACCCACCAGCACTCCTCGCCCCCTAAAAATTCCTAAAACTCCACTACCAATGGGTGCTTGACATATATATTTGCTTTTCTTTGATATTCTTTAAACATGCTTGTTGAAAAATATTTCTGGAAAGTTTCTGCAGAACCCAGCCTGAGATAAGCATTTAAACCATGGGATCTCAACATCCTGGTTAGGAGTAAGCACAGATTTGGGTTATGCCATGGCAAAACAAATATGGAATGGGGCCCTTTCTGATCACAGAGCAGGCTTATTCCATGCAGGGCTTGGAAATGACACCTCTCTTTTACTCATGTTGCTAGTGTTGCTTAAGAATAGAGAGGCTCTATTAGAAAGGCTGACCCCTGGCGCCCTACAAAACCTGACTGTTCTTGGGTGCCCAGCTGGAAGGTAGCTGCAAACTCAACAGGTTGGGACAACCACAATTAAAAAGTCTTTTGGGGATGTAAAAGAAGCTCTCTGTGCTGGAAGTGGCCAGGGAGAAGTATTTGACAGCATCTTGGTTTAAAAACACCAGTGGGCAGCTATTCATACGAGGAAGTTGGATATTATTACTCAAGTGTCAGATGGATTTATAAGATATTGAACAATTATAGCTATCTATTTTGTGGCATCTATGTTGTCTTAGCAGACCACATTTTTATAATCTGCTTTAAATATAGACTTAAGCAGAAAAAGAATAATTTGAATCTAGGTGCTTTAGGACTTGTCTAACATTATTACAATTGTACAGGAACAGCTGGACCAAATTTTTGATAGAGTTTTATTATTAGCTCTTGAAAAGGAAATTATTTTAGAGTTACTCACATGGTTTCTGAGTGTTCCACTGCTGCTCTTCTACATGAGCTTTTAGTAGTAGATCACCCTAGACTTTCACAGGTTTTTGGTAGTTCATTTCCATGCAGCAAGAATTTGAATCTTCTCCTGAATCATGGCCTTTCCTGTTGTTGGTGAGCAGAGTGGTGCAATTATTTTAGTGCTCTTTTTCTCTTGCACTTTCTCATCTGCTGTGTTTTCCAGAAAAGAGTCTTCATTTATTGCAGACTGACCAAATGTTACCAAAGCATACTTATGTTTTTTATGCTTTACATGTAAGAAAGTGAAACATTGGCAGAAGAAATGCTATCTGTGGTGACAAAAAGAAGGTTTTGGTCACCTATGAAAATAGAAACCAGACTTACATCTGGCCTGACATTACTGTGTGCTGGAAGAAAATGACACCAAGTTTTGTGTGTGCTGTGCTCCTAGAAAAGGCAGGAGCCCTCTTGCTCTTTAGCAATTCTATTTTCAGAGTATGCAACTGTCCCCAGTGATTACAGCTCACAGACCCAGATTACTGTAGTCTTTGGTCTTTTCTTTTGGCCATGATATTGTGGCTGAATTTACTACCCTGTGCATCTTTTAGATATATATTTTGCTTTTTTAGGTTTTCAGTGTTGGAAACAGACATAGTATGGATGAAAATTGGCAGAAAAACGTGAAAAGCTTCAGGATTTTGAGTCAGGTGGCAGAACATTCGGGAAGCTTCTGGCACACCACAGATGGTCGGTATAAACTGTTGTGGCAGAGCAGCTCTGCCAGGAACCCCATGGAGTTTATTTCTAAAGTAAACTTTTGAAAATACAAAGGATAAAAAATTAATATAACTTGAGATCACTGGTAATATGTTAGTTTGTTGAAATGAACTTCCATATCGACCCATCCTTTACTCCCCTCTCCCCCAGATATATAAAATTAGAATCCCCATTTTCCTAATTCCACCTTCTCTAATCTTTGTACTCTTTCAAACAAATCAGGTAGCTGGACTGGGGATACAGCATGGTATTAAAGTATAAGGTTATTGCATTAGATAACGTAATAAATTCTATTATATTAAACCATATTCTTATTTGAATTATGAGTTATGAACTGTGACAATTTTGGCAGAGGATTGGGAATAGGATTGGATGACTCTAATACTAAAATATAGACAAGATTTTTTTCCTTGTTGATGTTTTTGGGAGGCTTGGATTTTTTTTTTAACAAAGGAGAAAATGTTCTTAGAGAAGAATAATTTTCAGCTGAAAAATTCCCAGACACACAGAACAAATTGGTTTAACACAAAGTTTAGGAATTTGATTGAGTTTTTTTCAAGAATGTTGGCCATATTTCAGAATTTCTTGCAATCGTGATCCATGGTGCTTGGCAAATCTTAGCTACCAATTGATATTTCAAGAAGAAACTTATCTTCATATAGTTAGTGTTAATTTCTTAATCATTTATTTTACTTCCCTTATGAGCTAGAGAGGTTAGCATTTAGAAATGTTAATCAAAATATATAAAGGGATTCTTAGATGGGACTCACCTTTTAATAGTGATTCCATTGTATACTACTGCAAAATATAAATACTACTTTAGCAACCTGAGATACCACCTAAAACTTTCTATCTCTAAGCAGGTCTTAATATCAAGTTCAAAATATATTAGTTGTCAAAATAAGAAAATATTTATCTTATATAGCAGTAAGATATATCTTCTAAACTAACACCACGTCCTCTCCACCTTAAAGTCTCAAACATTGAATATACCTGTATTATTTCTGTGACATTTTGATGTGAAGTTTTACTCAAGATGTCATTAAACTAGGTCATAAAGGAGGACAAACTGAGGTTATCTGGGTGAATTTGATTGTTTCTAAAAGTGATGCATCTGTTGAATTTTCAATGAGTATTTTTACCCTCTGTACCTCAGCCTTACAATCTGGTGAAAGGACTTATTTCTTTCAGGTGGAATCACTGTGAAGTTAATAGCAGAATTCCATGGGATGGAGGCTAGACTTTTTGGGTCACTGAATATGGATCTGTCCTGGGAATTAAATTATAGGCTGAACAGAATAGTTTGAATAGAGATTGAACTATGCCCAATGCTGTTGCTTTTTTCTAAGTTTTTTCTCCATTTCCCATGTTTGAAAGGAAGGAAGTATAACCCTTTCTAGGCTAAGTCAGAGAACATAACCTGTAATTGCAGTATGAATGGACATAAAGAAGCCAGGTATAAAGCTTGGAAGATGCATTAGTGAGAGAGTATGAGGAGTTCAGCTTGAAGGAAAACTGGACTGGTTACTAATAACATACATTCAGCAGTAGTCTCAGGTCTTTTACTTGGGATATGAATGTTGTGTCATGTATACAGTGCCATTTTTGTCTTGCAGACTGAATCCAAATTGGGAGAACACACAAACAGGGTTATATAGCTGCAATGACCTATTCTCGTTATATTATTAGGTATAATAATTCTATGATTTACTATAAATTTCCATTTCTGGTGATTTTGTACATGAAGCCATATTTTAATGTTTGAGCCTCAGGGCTGTTAGTTAGGTATGTATTTGGTTGTTGTACCTTTCCACTTCTGTAGCAACAATTTAGCTTTTCTCAGCACATAATAATTGTGAGAAAATCAAATTGCTTCTGCTTTTGCCAAAGGAAGTCTGAATAAGCCTTCACTGGTTAAACATCACTTATTTCCACTTATGGGTTGGTTAAGCGAAGTCTTGTGCATTGGTGTTGCCCAAAGTAAACTGACTATAATGCAACTCATCAGGCCCTCTTCAAGTACCCTGATGGTCTGAGTGTTTTTTGCTTCCTCCTGAACAATTTCTTCAGCACCTTTTCAGTGCCCTATTGCCTTGACACTGTTAGAGAGTCACAGAGATTTTTGGTAGGAAAAGACCCCTAAGATCATTGAGTCCAGCCATTAACCCAGCACTGCAAAGTTCAGCACTAAACCATGACCCCAAGTGCCACATCTACATACCTTGCAAGTACCTCCAAGGATGAAGATACAACCACTTACCTGGGCAGCCTATTCCAGTACTTGATAACCTCCTTGGGAAAGAAATTCTTCCTAATATCCAACCTTAACCATCCCTAGCACAACTTGAGGCTGTCTTTTCTTGTTCTGTCACTTGTTACTTGAGATGCTCTAATATTTTCACTACTTGCCTTTCCACTATTAACAGTACTGGGATACAAAATTAAAAATTCTCTTCCTCTCATGTGTTTAGAAATCTACCACAGAATTCAGTGAGAGGTCTGAATACAGTGTCCATCGCCAAGACCTTGACATCACAAGGATTTCAGGCATGTCTTATGCAGGGAGATCTCCAGGGTCCTTGTTCCACTGAAAATCTAGGGCAGCTCTGTTCATCCGTATTTTTTTAACCGTACTCTGTATACACCCTTTCTGCCAATGACAAGAATGGAAAATCAAGACTTAACCACTAACTCCACGGCCATTTCAGCCAGCCCATCAGAATTCCTACAGCTGCTCTCTGCTCAGGGCTCATCAAACATCTCTCCCATCACAGTTTATCAAACGCCTCCACCTCAGCATTTCAAGTAACTCAAGCTGCTTCCTTTTCTTGCTTGCTCTCCTGCCAAAACCAGAAATCTTTTATTAAGGGCTTCCCGTCAATCATCCCAAGGGCCCCTCTGAAGACCTGATTAGTGTCTGCAGCCTACATTCAGGAACAGGCTGAATCTGCCTGGTGCAATTCATACAAAGGGATACAGGAGTGATTTAACTAAAGTGTGGAGCCTTGTTTCAGTGCTGCAAGATATGTCATCATCCCCATGAACAATGAGATATTTTCAGGCGGTATGAAGTTTTGCATGCAGGGATTTAGGCTCTGCCATATCATTTGGTATTGTTAGTTGTTGCAGCAGCCCTGTTATTAGAGAGTGAAAATGAGCTGAGGTACAGACTTCTTGTTAAACACAGCACAAAAAGGATCCTGGTTTATTTCTCTTTACAGCTCAGTCACCTTAACTCAAACCATTCACTGACTCCGCCTGCAGCAAGCCCCTACTGTAGGTTTCCCTTGCAGCCTCTGACTGGAGGTATCAGTTTGCAGACTCTGACTGCAGGATTTTACC